>CALNVZ010001436.1:0-11673 GCA_940671915.1 Paracentrotus lividus
GACTAATGCACTTGGTGTTGCAGGTTTGCCAACAAGCACAAATGAATTTGATGCGCTTTCGTTTCGTTTCTTTTTGTCGCTCTTTCCCGAAGTGGATAGCATGTCAGTTAGCACAGCTGAGCCTGATGGACTTCCTCCAAATGTTTCATCATCGGTCAGTTTTTCAAGAACTTTACAGTGCCCTTGAAAATCTGTAACATCATTTCCTTCAAGAAAGTTTGGATGCTTCATCCAGTCAAGTTTTTCATTGTGAAGTTTAATTTTTGATATCACATCCTTGACTTTGTTCTCCTGATTCCAGAGTTCTGTTATTTTGATCATGCTTTTCACTTTGATATCATCATACCTACGCTGTCTTTCCTTCGCAATGTCAGATGCCGATTTCATCATGTGTCCGTCATGTTTATCATCATAAATGCAAGCATCACATAAGAACTGCAAGCATCCCTCGCAAAACAGATCTTTCATTTTTCTGTGCACCATACACTGAGGTTCTTGAAGTTTGTCCACTGGAGTTACTGTAGCGTCATGATTTAACGCTGTGGCATGACGTGAAGCACACTGGAAACACATATATCTTTTACATTGTCGACAATATATTGTAGCGGGAATCGCTGAAGAATGCTCTCTTGTGCAGACAGGTGAAGACATTGTGGTAATTTAGCAGGTTTTTAAGCAGTACCTAGGAGTGCTTTGCGGCCAGTCTTGTGTTGCAACAGTTAAAGAGTTAAACAATTATCAGTCCATGTCTTGTACGTGAAACCAGATTTGCACAAATGCAATCAAAGCAAAGCAAACTTCTGGGTTTGATATTTTTCCAAAAATAGAACTTGGTTTTCTAGCTTGTTACATGTATGTGACACTACTGGTATTGTTTGGAACGATCGACGGAGAACGAGCTCGCCACTGAAATATTTTCATAGCGTACATGCACAATACGACTAACGAACTTTGGACCTAATAAATTAAATTAAATGAAATGTGATACCGTAGTCATGATAGTGTTGTAATAAACAGGTGTATGAAAGGGCGGATCAAGGATTTTGGAGGACTTGGGTACAAACGACAACTTGCTTGAGTTTTTCTATCAATGTACCTTTACAATATTGTCTCAATAGTAGATTATGAAAGTAATTTGAGCGAGTTTTTTGTAATTTCACGATATCTTACAAACTCTATTTCTTTCGTTTGCTCGATGAAGCTATAGTACATTTTATTGCGGTTGGGTCTTGATGCTGTAATAAATGTACACTGTTCGTCATAAAGGTGGAATATTTTTTTATGGCTCCAGCGACATTATGTTGCTCTGGCTTTAATTTCTTGAATGTGTTCGTCACCGCTTACAATCTTATGGATCCTGGCTATATTTTGGGTGCAAGGTAAAATTGGCAGAGGTAAAAATGGCAGAGGCAAAAATGGCAGAGGTAATAATGGCAGAGGTAAAAATGGCAGAGGTAAAAATGGCAGAGGTAAAAATGGCAGAGGTAAAAATGGCAGTGGTAAAAATGGCAGAGGCAAAAATGGCAGAGGTAAAAATGGCAGAGGTAAAAGTGGCAGAGGTAAAAATGGCAGAGGCAAAAATGGCAGAGGTAAAAATGGCAGAGGTAAAAATAGCAGAGATAAAAATGCCAAAAGTAAAATGGAATGTCTTTCGCAATCCAATTGTCATAGCAAAGCCCATGCTCATAATTATAGCAAATAAATTCCCTTTAGGAAAGGGGGTAAAACATTCATAAAGAAAACTGAAAAGGATTTTCAAATTTAAATGCTGCACTGTCTGGAGGGTCCTTATCTTTGGAATTGACTGACTTCCATTTGTAGGATTACTATCTGCTATGAGATATTGCTATACCAAAGTGAACGTTTGTTTAATTTACATTTTTACCTTTTAATTGTACATGTTATAACAAATTATAAATAAATTACGACGTCAGCGTGGAAATGCCATCTTAAAATAGGTGTGCACGTTTTTGTTTAACGGACAAACAACAGCATGTCTTAACAAAAGTTTTTTTTTTTTTTTTTACCTCATGAGAAAAAAATAGAATAAAATTACCAATACGATTTTGATTCAACACGTGCAGTAATGACTATAACAATCGCCAATACTTTGATATTGCAATAGCTCATAATCAGCTAGTCCAAATGGAAGGCAGTCAATTTAAAAGTTAAGAACACCTCCAACAATGAAATTTTTTTAATCCCTTCTTATAACTAGCTTTCTTTGTTAACTATTTACCCCTTTTGGTATCTCACTTCGCGGAAACACATTTGAGACGGATTTGTCAACATGGTTTTGCCATTATATCTTGTCTCCCCAGTCTCCTTAATTTTCAGACAGGTTTCTAATAGGTCCTACTCTTTATACATGAAACAAAGGATTCCATCGCGGAGACGTCTCCGCGACAGAATCGTTTCCGCGACGGATAAAAAGTATTAGAGACGTCTCCGATTTCGCGGAGATGTAGCAGAGACGTCTCCGAGACGTCTCCGATACAGTTTTCATAAACTGTAACAAAGCAATTTAAAAAAACCGTCTCAAAGTTGTATCCGCGACTCATTAAACGTTTTAAACAAATTTTTAAAAAATTGTCGCGGAGACGTCTCTAAGACGTTACATGAGTCGCAGAAACAACTTTGAGACGGTTCTTTGAAAGTGCTTTGTTACAGTTTTTTTAAACTGTCGCGGAGACATCTCCGCGACGTCTCCGCAACATCGGAGACGGAGACGTAATATATATATTTTTTATCTGTCGCGAAGGCGTTTCCGAGAAGTGAGATACCACCCAAGGGAATTGGCCATGTTTTATTCATGGGATTTGCTATGACAATTTAATTGCGTAAGACCTGACATTTTACCTCTGCCATTTTTGCCTCTGCCATTTTTGCCTCTGCCATTTTTGCCTCTGCCATTTTTGCCTCTGCCATTTTTGCCTCTGCCATTTTTACCTCTGCCATTTTTGCCTCTGCCATTTTTACCTCTGCCATTTTTACCGGGCACCATCAATAAGATGAGGGGTAACGTTCCTGTCTTAAAATGAAATATTACTACGTATTTGGTCTTGCATGTCTGGGTGTAGGCCTATTAAAAATAGCATTTGGATATCATCCTCCCGTGTATGTTGCAGGCACAGACAATAAAGTTGCTATAGAAGGGATATGATTTGTGATTTGACTAGTTTACAACTCGATCGCCCAAATCAACCTGATATTAACATTTACTGGGGTAATTATGGCCCCTTTGTCTTTGAGATCTTATAATTCTTTTCTGCATTACACAATGATAATTTAATTTTAACACATGCCTAGCTAAACTCTTCCTACTATCATATGAGAAAAATAAGCCATTTGCATGAAATTTTGTGCTTAGGGGAGCTTAAAATGTACGACAATTACAATTCTGTTCGTTGGAAAGTGGCAAGTCTGCTTTTTTATGTGGGGTGTGATATCATTAATTAAAATCATTTAACGCCATGGCGTTATGTTGTATACTGCCAGCTTGCGGGCTATGATATACAGGCCTAATGTTAATCGGGGTCGACTGTATTCGCCCCTTCTGGCCGGCTGTTTCGTTGCGTGAGTATGTTGTGAATAAATGCTTAAACCTTAACCATTGTGTCTGGTTGTCCATCTGTACTCTTGTCTTAATAATGGCGTGGTGACAGCGACGTGATTACGTACCCACCATTGAATTATTTTGCGATGGACTTTATGCTGAAACTTGCAGCCAGATCGACGGTCGGCAAAACCGTTGCCGTGATAGGTGGTTTATTAGGGTTTGCTCGCACTGCTGTAGTCCCATTCATAGCCTTTCAATGGCTGTTCCCTGTTCCCTTTCGAGGCCGAGTTCGCAACCTCGCCTCCACTTGGCCCGAGACATGGGCCGCACTAATCACTTACACTTTGATTACCGGCGTTCTTATGTTGATGCTTGAACCTTGAAGAAGTACTCTCCCAAAAAGCGTAGACGCTGTCCTGGAGAGGGTTGTGCTGTGTCAGGTGCTGTTGGTGCTCCGGGTGATGTGGTGACATGGTGGTGAATATCCTCGGTGCACTATATACAGTGTGCTAGGTGCAGTGTGCAGGTGGTGCGTGTGTGTCCCTCTCCTACAGCATCTTTACGTTGGGGGGAGGCAGCATAACTTGAATGGGATGAAGTGCTGCTCCCCGGAAGCCAGCTACAGATGTTGATGTAACGGCAGTGTTTGGGAGAGTATTCCAAATACGGATAGTCCTCGGAAACATGCTGTACATGTAGCAGTTTACTCTGCAGTATGGCTGAGTGTATCTAAGATTGTGTCCAGTATATTGAGATCGTTGGGGGCGAGAATTACCTATGATGAGACTGGTCTGTTGTGGCATGCTGATGTTAACAATCTTGTTGTGGATCTTATAGAACATCTCACACTGATTAAGGAGGCGTCGGTGCTGGAGAGAATCCCCGCCGAGGGATGACAGCATGGCTGATACACTGGATTCTCTTGAGTAGTTGTGGAAGACAAACCTTGCACTCTGACGTTGAATGTTCTCTAGAATGTTAACATCTCGCTGCGTGTAGGGGTTCCATGCACATGAGGCATACTCCAGTTGGGGTCTGACAAGTTGCTTGTATGCAATGTCCTTTACTCTTCGGTCACATTTACCAAGAGCACGACGTATAACTCCGAGAGTGCGAGCAGCTTTAGATGATATTTTCTGTGCATGGACGTTCCAGTTAAGATTGTTAGAAATAGTAACTCCAAGGTACTTGTAGGTGGTTGCCTTGGGAACAGGTTGGCCACTGATGTTGAAAGTACAATCCAGAGGTTGCCGTTTCAGGGTGATGCACATGTGAGCACACTTCTTCACATTGAAGGACATGTCCCACCGTGTTGCCCAGTCAGATAAGGTTGACAGGTCTTGCTGGAGAGTCGTATGGTCATCTCCTGTCTGGATCCGGCGATACAACACACAATCGTCAGCAGAGAGTCGGATTGGTGATGAGACATCCTCACAAATGTCATTGATCATTGATCAAGAATCTGAGTCAATCAATGAAAATGAGATAAATGAATATGTGACTGAGAGTGATTCAAGTGTCAGTCTTGATGATGATGATTACTATGATGAATATGATGATTTTGATAATCAAGTTGGGGATCCATACCAACCTCCTCCCCAGACAATAAGGGTAATGCATGCTACCATATCCAGTCATGTTAGTTCAAGTAGGCCTAGATCCAAATCTGGTACAATTAAGTTGGACTCTGATAAACCTAATCGTAGCAATGATACTAGATCTAGCCACAGTTGTTGCCAGTTATGCCTTAAGTCTAGTCGTTCTGATTTCCAACATTATGTTAGCGATTGCCCGTTTTTGCCTGAGCATGAACAAACGATTATTACACGCGCTCGCCAGGCAGTGTCGATTCGCTATTGTTCAGATCGATCACATACATGTAGTACCCATCTTGATAGTTATGACAATCATAATGATTGTAGTTGTAAGGCCGACCGTGATTTAGTATCGGATGACGATACTGGTGAATGTCGTTACAATCTAGGTATTACTCTTGGTGAAAGTGGTAATGTGTCTGCTAAGGTTTCTTCGAAACCCCAGCAATGGTACTCTCGGTTGTGTCGCAGACTTGCTAAAGTTAGGCAGGTCACCAGAAATCCATGGAGAATGCTTCCTGCGGTGATGTAAGTGGCTCATCAGAGTCAGATGATGCCCACACCAGCTTACTGATCTTTCGCCACAATCTCCTGTGACCAGAACTCTGTGTCTCCTCATGTTGATCTCTTTTCATGACTCTACACACAAAAAATAGAACTTGCATATATGAGTGATCACACTCAATATCCATGTATTTTTGACAATATAGTGACACACATCCATGAGTGCTTTCACTCATAAAGCTACTTTGAAAACGCCACCTAATCGAGTATTTTAAATTTGACAATATAGTGACACACCAAAATGAGTTTATTTGATTAACTCATTTCATTGAGTAACATAACTAATTGTTTTGATACATTGCACAAAACTAATCTAGTGAGTAACGCTTTACATACTCAGAGAGTTAGATAAAGCTCATCAACTTGCGTGTGATGAGTTTGTGCAACCTTTACTTACTGACTCTCTGAGTATGTAAAGCGTTACTCACGTAGGTGAGTCCTATTCCTTTTTGTTTGTTTGTTTGCCTGTTTTTATAATGATATTTGGAATGTTACGAATATATACACATCAGAGCATCAATTCTCTCAAACCAAACAACTGCATTACTCACTCAGTGCATCAATTCACACAAACACAACACATTGCATTGACCAATGCATCAAAGTTACTCAAACTGTGAAACATGACTGACCAAAGTAAATGGGAATCCCATGGCATGTTAATCTATTATTTACTTCAAAAGATGAATATCATTGCCGACTTTGCATATTCGTCCTCGGAATTCGCCCAACCAACCCGATACGTTAACCCCGAAAAACTTATTGCTCTATTGTTCCTCTATCTTCCCCTCCCCAAATTTGTAGAGAAGGGCGCCCTCTCATGATAGCGCAACTCAGCCAAAAACATTTCCCAACAAAACTTCCTCTTTTTCTCATCGGCTGGCCGCCCCTGACCGAGTAACTTCAGAGAATATTGCTCCCGCAAATGGGTTTGTTTTTCACTTTCTTGTGAACCTTTTTTGATACCTAATTGTATTGGGGTCTTGCCTCTTGTCTGTCCTAGACCCAATGTCGTAGGTCATGCGTTTCCTAATTTATTGGTAATATTTTGAGGGCCGTTTTTGAGTAATTCTGTTTGGAATACGGTCGCCTTCTCCCTAGGTTTTTGACATTCATTACGTACGTGTTTTTTATATTCACACCCTTATTGTGCGGGCCTTTGTCTCCCCGTTCCGCGCTTCATTCACACAGTTCAGTGAAGGCCTTTGTTGGAGTGGGAGAGAGCCTTTGTGACCCTTTCCTGTTCCAGGGCAGAGTGCTAAACTTCCTTATGTATAAGTGTACTTTCTTCTTTTCATATATTGCAGAAGTGTTTTCTTAATCCGAGGGAAGAAGATTTATCCATTCTTGTATCTCGGAGACTTCAAACTATCGCCGACTCATCACGGAGCAGTCTCATCACCAGGAGGCACGAACGTCCGGATTCTCTGCATATTTATAGAAGGCCTGCGAGGCAGAGTTAGACGGAGGGGGGGAACGAGAAAAAGCCGTACACAAAAAATTTTCCTGTTTTTCAACGGAAAAAGTAAGGGTTCGGGATTCACAACCCCGCCGGGGGCGAGTTATGGCCGGTGCGCAGTTAGTAAGTTCCACAACTACAGGTTATACGCGACCCCCGGAAAGTCGTTCGTTATGGGAGTACACGAAGTGAACTCAAACATGGGGAAGTTCAGTCGGCGATCGTCGGACCTATCCCAGCGACGCACCCCAAATCGAATCTTGGTGAGGGATCGTAGGAAGGGCAACTTCGTTTTCACGATCATGTCTTACATTGATCTATGGGAGTTGTAGGATTCGAAATCCGTGAGATCTTTCCAACATGAATCGAGAATCGATCGAAAAGGTGGCTTGCACCTGTGAGATAGTCTAGTATCGATAGCCAGTATCGTATACGTTATCGATATCGTCAGGTAAAATCGATCACATCAGATCGGATCATTGAACTTATCGACGACTCGATCACTTTCATAATTCGATCACAGTTGATATCGATCACAACATAATCGATTACAACTTGAATCGATACAACTAACAACATATGAATCGATCAACGATGAATCGAATTCACATCATAATACGTTGATCGACACAGCATAATCGATTACAGTTGAATCGATCACAGCCATAATCGATGTACAGTTTGAATCGATCACAGTATAATCGATTACAGTTTGAATCGATCACAAACACAATCGATCACGATGAATCGATTACAACATAATCGATCACAGATGAATCGATCACAGACCAAATCGATCAATTGCTTGAATCGATTCCGCGCCCCAACGATCTCTGGAGGAGAACTCGATCATGACAACAAATGCGATTTATAATAAGATCGATCTCACCTAAATCGATCTTCGCTTTGATAAAACCATCGTAGTTTCATCGTGATCAAAGTCAGGAGTTCAGAACTACCAACTAACAAGGATGCAGAAGTGGGGACTTTCGCTCGAGAAGTCCACGTCCACGTCCCACTTCTCCGGATGAAATTATTACGAGAACCTCCATATCAACTTTTTCCTTAATGAAGGATCAATTCTAACAGCTATCATGTCATATCGCTCCCACAAAATTGATTGCGAATGAACGGCCTTGGGATGGGATGAGATTCTCCTATCTTTACTAGTCACCTTGGATTGACTCGCATCCAGAAGTTGATGAGTCAGGAGGGTGGGTCAATCTACCATGTAACCTGTCGGAATATCTTCCTTCACGGAATATTATGGTGTTTAGAAAATTATTTATTCTTTCTTCAAGGCTTTCGATATTCCCTTCTCGGTCTATTCTATCCATATCGAACCTAATTTAATAGGTAGAGCACCATCTAGTAGACTCCGAGGTGAGTTCTTCCCGGAGGAGATCTATTTCGCAAATTAGGGCAGGAAACTAGAGACTTCTCCTTGCGAGTTCGGAAGCGGAATTTCAGAGACCCACCGAAGGGATCAGGATTGGTTACCGGAGTTCGCTCGGAATGGGTTATTTCCTACAATGTCGTATTACATGGCACGATAAATGTTTCGGAAACAGACTGCGCAGCAGTTGTCTCCTCAGGATCGCGTACCACTCCAAACCACTCCGTGTAGATTTCCATACGGAGACTAAGAAGACTACGCACTAGATTGAGGGAGTTATACCTCTTCCTTCCTCGGAGTTTCGCGTTCTCACGAATCGCATGAGAAAACTTGTAGATTTCTCTATCTTAAAGAAAAACAGGGGGGTGTTTCGATAACCAGATCATCGTTAACACCCTTGCAGGAATATTCAGATCAACGCTACGATATTGTGATTATCGTAAACTGCGACGGTTTTTAGGCCCGTTCTATCTGTAGAGCGTCTCGTTTGTTTCTCAGAGAAGAAGTTCGACTCAACGGAGTCTTGTCCGAGAAAAGAACGCAGCTTTTAGCCTATTTACGAATCTGTATGTAGGATTCAAAACCGGAATATCTCAGGATTTCAGCGATTTCCGAAAAGATTTTATGGAGATTTACAAGCCTTAAGTTTTCTACCTAAACTCACTAGGAGAATGAAGGAAAAGGTTAAGGCGAGATTTATTCTTCACTCAGGAGAACTCAGAGGACCCCTTCGTTTCAGACTATCGTTCCAATAATGTTTGAGATAACAGACGAAATACTGGGTCACTAATTGAATCTCATTGATCAGAGAATTGTCACTTGTAACTGGGCTGATCGCTCCCGTTAGTTAAATGACAGGGAGGTTTAGAGTCAGAACTTGGAGTTCGAGTCCGGACAAAGGAAAAATTTTTATCTTGAAAAATCTTCATCCTGGCCGGTCTTCGCCCCGCCTTTCTGTCCCACCTAAGGGACAGTGTCTGCAGGAAAGAGTTTCTGAGACAGCTTGGGGGTCATGGTGGTCTATTCCCAGTTTTACTTGGACTGGCTTTCCGGTGGACCCAAAAACCCGTATGGGGTCGGAATTTTTCACGAGGCCGAGAATTTGGCCAAGGAATTCAGGGAGTTTAGAGAAGCTTGATAACAACCTCCAAGCTCTATTATTACGTTTTGCTTGTAACACAATCCTCACGTCAACATCTTCACGAACTGGATAACCGAATCTGACAATGAAGTCAGACATAACGAACTCTTCACTCTACAAACAGTTCGGGTCGGACGAGATTCATTGCTGATCAGGTGGTGAAAGTCAGGACGGAGTAGTTCAGATCCGCTTTCGAAATATCATCCCTTCGTTAGTATGGAGAGGGATAAGCGCCCTAGGTGACTACCCACCTACGTTTGGAAAAAATTTAGGTCCGATGGAAAGGACTCTTTCTTTTTCGTACTCAGACGAATTATTATCGTCTCCGGCATATCAAGAGTCGTCTCAATTTTAGACTTTGAGAACCTTTTCCCGATTTTTCCGGGGGGATGTCTTCAGGAGTCATCCACCCAAACCACTTACGTGTTTCCCTTTCCAGGGAACACGCTCAAAGGAAGAAATCGAGAAAGTCACAATCTACCCTTAAATTGTGATCTTAAAATTTTACATTCTTTCCCCAAAGCGGAGACTCGATACGCGTAGGTCTTCAGTTGGAGGACCAGGCCAGCAGACTTAAGTTTAAACTTGCATCGTTTTTTGATAATTGAGTATAGGACGTTGATCCCACGTTTAGGGACTCCAACCGCGACACTGCGCAATCATCTGACGAGACCAGTTTGAGAAGATAGTAGAGACTTCGATCTACTATATAGAGTCTGGATCGCGTTGAGGCACGGTTTTTAGGTGTGTATTACGTTTAAGCGGTGTCATGTTTGACTATCGAACAGTTATTGGTGCCTAGTTCCCAATTTGGCAGACTTTTAAACGTGATTCTCTCATTCTTTCAGCGCTCTTGGATCTTCCAGTCTGATTTCAGTCCGCCTCACGTCACTAGAATTCCTTTCTACTGAATTTAAAGTTCTGAGAAGCGACAGCGCAGTCGAAGCGTCACGAGCTCTTCATTTGCCTCATATTCCTTTTTGTGCGGTTAAGGAGTTCACTTCCAGGAAGACATGGGGAGCGCCTCCGTTCTTTCAATATATTGACCGCTATGCTTCACATTTAGGAAGCGAGAGTCCAATTTCGAGGCCTCTTGACTTCGCGTGGATGGGAATCTCCGAGACTTTGTCTCTCAACAAAGTTTAGGAGAGCCTGAAGGTGAGAAGTTCTCCTCACTTCAAGGACCTTTACAGATAGCGGACAGTTTTAGGTTTGAAACAGACATCGGAGGGATGAGTCTATAGTTCGCATAGGGATTTACTCTCCCTGCTAGGAGCCAGAGTAGCCTTTTCAAACTTTTTTTCTGTTTTCTTGGATGCAACAACGAGAACATCGGTTCCAGGTCGCTTCGCCATACCGATTTTGGGAAAAATTCTTGTTTAAAAACTTTTTCCCTTTTACCACGACGCATAAGTGACTCACTTCAGAGTGGTCGCCTGTTTTTCATTAGATTTTCAGGGCGACTTGATCGCAGGGCCGACCTCATTTGACTTCTCCTCAGGTTTAGGCTTCTTCACGTCAGGAAAGATCTTCCGTTTTCTATGAGGTTAGGATTTATATAAAGGATACGTTTGGGTTTACCCGGGTTGTCGTTTCAATTTCCGGAACTGACCGGAAATCAACTTGGTTCTCCGGTAGTTATTTCCTGTTTCACTAGAAGAATTAAGAGGGCAGACGTCGACGATTATCATCAATCCTCTCTGCCACAGCCGCGGGACTTGGTTACGATAGTTTACTCCTCTGTTAAAGGAAAATAACCAAAACACTTGACGTGGTTGTGAGTTCTAGCAAATGACAGCAGCGATTAGAGTATAACTCCGAACAATCTTGAAACATCTCCTTTTATTTTCAGCCGTTAGCAAGAAGTCAATTCGAGCTACAGGATTTTGACGATTGTACTCCTCTCGACCTTAAGGAGTAGGTGTGACCCACTAGTAAAATACTTTATCTCTCTCTTTT
>CALNVZ010001439.1:0-16911 GCA_940671915.1 Paracentrotus lividus
ATCACATAAGCATCGGACCATTCGTTAACCCCTTATTTGATGTTCGAGCGCCATCGTGTAAACTTCACTAGACAGTGATCTCTTTTTGGCTCTGACTTGGCTTTTGACCAAGTCCGGGGCTAATTTTACGCGAACCCTAACATTTCACATTTCGTGTGTTTATCTTTACTCAACTACGGGACCAAAATTTGGTACAAACCAATTTCTGCCCTTGATTTTTACATCCGAAGTGCTCAGTCATCGTTACAACACAGCTATAAGTTTTTTATCATTGGAACGAATATAAATTACTCTTTAGTATGAAATAAATATGAAAGGTCACATTAAATTACCAAATTTTAACATGTGGCTCTTCAAGTTGGGTTTACTATTTTTTTCTGGGACGCACTGTATAATTTAAAATCTAGCAAAGTTTGATCTTTAAAGCAATTAAGAGGGAATGACGTAGTTTCTTTAGTTATTTATACCTCGTAATGAACGTAAGCTTCTAATATTTTCATCATAAATAATTGAGTTGTTACGTCACTGACCTGATTACAGTACTTACTGTAAATCAAAGCAAGGGCCCGGACGTTTTTGCAGGCACGTCACGCTGACATAAAATATAAGTTATCATACTCCTCCGCCCCTTGCTCAAAACAGATTTGCGACACCTGCATTATGGGGATAGGCCCTATTATTGGCGTCTTGTTAGTCCAAATGCCATCTCTTCGAAATCTTTTTTATCTCTACATACTACGCTAACCCCCTCTGATTTGATGTATTTATAGCCAAAATAATGATATTGTCATGATGTAGATGGTCCACCAGCGTTGCCAACCGTACGATAATTATCGTATTTGTACGATAATTTGGCCCTCTGTACGATGTACGATCAATAATTGAAGAGTGTAGTGGAAGAAGTACTTAAGTCACATAATACTAGTTCTGAGATATGAGCGTTTGAATATTTCAATTTGCTCCTCACATCACATTTTTTTAGATTTCAGATTCACACTTGGTGGGATTGATTTTTATCACAAAAGAATAATATATGCCAAATTTAAGTAATTTCGTGCTTATCGACTTTCGATAATCAATAAACCATATCGTGGACTTAAGTACTTCATCCACTACAATCGTGGACTTAGGTACTTCTTCCACTACAATCGTGGACTTAAGTACTTCTTCCACTACAAAACCTCATTATGGGGGTTTCTTGTTTGAGGCAATTCGTATTGATTTCTTTAAAAATTGAGGCTTTATCATATTTTAATATGGTGTCATCGTAATATTTATTTTTTAGAAATTTTACTGTGGGGGCGGAGGAGTAATTATGTTATTTTTACCCATTTTGGGGGAATTTTTTCTCAAAATTTTGGTGTTTCAAAGGGGTCAAGCCTGCTTCCCCAGATTTCACCTGTCTGAATTAAGAGGATAAAATATGATCCATTGAACTTATGACCAACATTGCATATTTCCCCCATATCATTGATAGGGATTAATCATATGGAGGTGGCAATATATATATATTTTTTTACTGTTTTAGGGCTCTTTTTTTACTATTTGGGGATTTTAAGGAGGCCAGCCCCTGTAAAATAGCCTGTGACTATCGTTTGACATAAATTGACAAAATATGAAATATGAAATTAAGATGGCAGCGGCCGGCACGTAGCAATTTTTCATATATACACCTGACCGGATGGTTATTATACTCATATGGGGCACTTTTTAATTTTTGGTGTTTTATGGGCAGGCCCGTCTACCCTGGTTTTCTTGCCTGTCTGACACGATGTAATAAAACTCATCTAAATAAACTTATACATATACTGCCTATGGAGTGGCAAAATTAGGCCCTACTTTACCCGATTGGGGGCTTTAAAAAAAATTATGTTGAAGGGCGGGGGAGGGGGGCGGGCCCCATTCCACCTTACAAAAATGATAAGACTTTGAAATATAATTGATAATATTTGACTTGAGAAGCCACATTGCAGGTGAACCTTTTGTTTGTGCATGCTTTGACATCCCTAATATTTTTTATTTATTTTTTTTTAATTTTTAATTTTTAATTTTTTGTTTATTTATTTTATTTTTTGTTGGGGGGGGGCGGCGCTGATCAACCGCCCACCTGCCCTTTGTGCTTACTCTCTTGCAAAGTCCCAATATTGCATTCACTTTGAAAGACTACCACTTCCCAACTGTGAAAATCAGCTATGCGGTTTTAACTACCCTCCCAAAACAAATTTTATTTTGACTCCCCCCCCCCCCCCCACGCACGCACACACCCACACACACACACAAACACGTACATATTAACGTCAGACAAATCTTAGTACACATTTTGGGGTCTGCCAATACCAAAAAATAGGAGGGCTGCCCTATTCCTCGTCCCATAGGGAAAACTTGGACTCACAGCTTGGTGGACTTAGGTACTTCTTCCACTGCAATCATGGACTTAAGTACTTCTTCCACTACAATGATGGACTTAAGTACTTCTTCCACTACAAAACCTCAATTTCGAAAAATGGGGGTTGTTGGTTGGGGCACTTTGCAATATTTTTTTCGCAAAACTGACACTTGTACATGATTCTTGATGGTATGTGAATATCATTTATGCAAAAAACTCATTTTTACACTCTTCAATTGCAAAAAATGGCAAATGTACAATAATTTTGCACATTTCATCAGATAACACAAATCTATAGGCAAAATCAATAAAACTGTCGTATAAAACCACAAAATGCATTAAAGCTCTCCCACCCCCACCCATGAAATTATGGAACATTCCACGATCCACCACATATGTTAAAACATATTTTTCGATTAAAAATTTCGGAGGTCTTTTGGCACTTGTCGGACTTGAAGTTCGTGATCATCACCCAATGAGGGATGGATTTTTGGCAAATTGCCATTGGATCTTGTGTGCACGATAATGTTTGCTAAAAAACGATAATTTTGAACCTCTGGTACGATAATCTGACATCTTGAACCTGGCAACGCTGTGGTCCACTATTTTAGAATAGTTATCAGCACTGGCGTAGACACGAAATTCCTTTTTTTGTAAGGGGGGGGGGGTGGGGTGGAGCATTCATAATCTGTCGAGCGGGACGCAATTCTTTTGTTAGTGGGGGGGGGGTGGCTATGTAAGTGGTTATCAGAACGGGCGCTTCATGCATGTATAAGTTTATGAAAAAGGTAGGTAGGTAGGTCATTTGATGTGTGATAGGAAAGTATCCGCTTTCGGAAATTATTTGTGGATTTTGGCTATAATACAATTATAATGGACAAAATAATTTTGCATTATAATTGAGGCTAGATCAAATAAAAGCGTATGTAGGCCTATCATTATTAATATAAATGCGGCTTTTACTCCTTTTTTTCTTCAATTTTTCACAATTGAGAATATCTTTATAAGCGCCTGCATCGGCTAATATCTTTGGATCTGGCGGGCACTCCTGTGCACTTAAACTGTCTGGCAATGGTCATTTATAGGCCTATTTAGACTTTGCCTAACAATTTCCCGTTAGTTTCACGGGGTTTCCTTTCCTGCTGATCTACTTCAATTTCTCGACCCTCTTTGGGGTGTAATGCAGGCACTCACCACCACTTAAATCGTGTGGCATTATTCATTCTTATCTGTGATCTATGGAGAATCTTTTCAAGTATGTTTCGTAGGGTTTGCCTTCAAACTGATGTAGCTCAGTATTCTGCATTTTGGCACTTTAATGGCGTCTGGCGGGCACTTTCCAACACTAGCTAATATTTTGGGCCCCTTTGGGAGTGTCTGGCGGACACTTTCCAAAACTTAAACGTCTGGTATTGTTCATTCCCTTCTGGACTATGACAAATTATTATAACCAGTAATCCTATACAGTGTGTTCCTAAAAAAAAGGTAATCGAAGTCCAAATGTCAGTCATTTCAAAAGTATACAGTTTATTTTTGTAATTTGTTTACTAAAGTACTAAGTAACTCATCAGCTTCAATTTCATACATTGCTTACGTCCAAACTGTAATGGGTCACAGAGTTAGGGTCCTTTAACCCGTTGAGAGCGGGAACCGGGTATACCCGAGTCCCGTCTAACACACTCATAGACGGAAACCGGGTAAACTCGGTTCCCTAGTGATCACATCTTTATCACCAAATACCCCCTAAAATTCACCTTTTGCACTACTTTTGTTGAATTTTTGCTATACGCATTAGCTAATTTATGGAAAGAGCGATATGTTCTAGTGAAAACATGTCATAACTATTTGATATATTTAATAAATAAGCTTTTTAAATAGATATATTTCTCAGGCACTCAAGAAGAATTGCGTCAACCAGTGTATATAAGTTACCATCAGCGATTTTTAGCTTTTTCGGTTTCACTGATCCTCCTTTGTACTTCTTTTATTGTTAGCACATGACAATTCAATGGATCAGTGCAAGGTGTGAGCGATTTTCTAACATTGGCGCGCACACACAAAAACCCAGATGTATCTTGAAATATAAAGAAGTATCGATCGGTGGCTGTAATTAGCTCTTTACGTGCCACCCCGCCCCAACCCCTCTGCCGCACTAGTAATCCCTACATGCCAGGGTCTATATCCCCCACTGCCAAGTTTTTTCCCCCTTGTACTTAAAGATGACAGTCAATACTTCCTCATTACTTTTTTAAAAGAACTTTCGACAACAACGTTGTACTTAAAATATGTGGCATTCTCATTTATCTCTAAAGTCGCACCAAATTCTGCTTTTTTAAATGAGAGGGCAATTATCTAAACCTGCATTGTTTCAGGGCATAAATTTGTTTTGTATTGTGTGCGATTTTTTTGTGCACTAGGTCCTATCAAAATGTTGACAAACACATTAAATTACTCAAAAGAAGTTTAAAGTATTTTGTGTAAAGAGAAAATTGGCCAATTAAAAGCCGGATGCGCCCGCTGCAGAATAGAGCGGATTAACCCGTGAGTGAGCAGTGCGCAGAACAATAGAATCGGCATAATAAATCAAAGTTATTCCGAATGTGCGCAATCATGCACGAAGGACCCTAACTGTGTGACCCATTACAGTTTAGACGTAAGCAATGTCTCAAATTAAAGCTGATGAGCTACTTAGTAGTTTAGTTAACAAATCACAAACATTAATCATATGCTTTTGAAATAACTGACCTTTGAACTTCGATTACCCTTTTTTTTACTAGCACACTGTATATCTATATTGTAAGGTTATCATAATCTTGAAATTGTTCATTTGGTTTTGTATCGTATCAGGACATCTCCCCCGGAGGACAACTCCCCCGGGGACAATTCCCGGAGGACAGCTCCCCCGGAGGACATAGGGTTAGGGTTAGGGTTAGGGCTAGGGTTAGGGTTAGGGCTGTCTTCGGGGGAGTTGTCCTCCGGGGGAGCTGTCCTCCGGGGGAGATGTCCTAGAACCGGTTTTGTATGTCTTTATATCATTGTGCAGATCCCGAGATACTTTCATCCATTAGCTATAACAATAATTCGTCCAAACTTTCGGATGGAATAGCTCCTAGTTCTTCAATTACAGTATATGTGAACTTTTTTTCATGGTTTTAGATATTGTTCAGAATAAAATAACATTATTTTGTAGATTCGACCTTGTTACAATGGATTTGACAGATTTTGCATTCGTGATAAAAGCAGCAGTCTTACGAGAGACGACTGTATATTCCATCCGCTCCTGGCGCACTGGTATACCCTACCCAATCCCGTTGCGTGTTTAAGAATTAAGCCAAACTAAATTAGTTGACCGTAAATATTGCAAACAAATCAATGCTTACATAATTGATTCTTAAATATTCTGTCTCTTCAATATGTATTGATTTTATTTTAAGGACGTTTCTGGTCTTTTAGCCATTCAGTTTTGATAAATAAGGAAGTTAGTTGGGAAAGTCACGACGGTGGCATGATTATATTTTGCTCTAAAACTTTATTTGGAGGAATTCAGATTAAAAATAAAAAAAAAATCATATTAAAATCAATTTAGATTCAACACAGAATAAGTCTTTTTAACAATTTTTTACGTACACACACACTCACACCCTCTGACACTCACCTTCACAAACACCCCCCCCCCTCCACATACACACACACACACACACACATACACACACACACCCACACTCACACACACATATTTTATGAGGTCAACCATATCCCCTTCAACCTGTCTTGGCAAGGACAAATGTTAATATCATTTTGTTCTGCTCGTGAGTCAGTGGTATTTAAACAAGTTAGCCCGACCATCAGTGTAGCTCTTATGAACAAGAGTATTAAGCGCCTTATAAATGTTGACATTTCTTACAAGCACTTTCACTGAATCGAAATATTTGCACAGTACGGGTATGACCAGCGTGGCGCCGGTGTTTCAAAGCAGACAATGCTCAGACAATAGCATTAGCACGCAATATTACGTGGTCCGCAGCCAAGTGGTTAATTCAATTGACTGATAGCTCTGCCCCTCGTATCGAGGTATCTTTTAAATTGATGGACATTAAAGTATACACACGGAGAAAATACACACTATTTGCTAATAATGGCCAAATTGCATTTAGCTGAAGAGATTTTCCTTCGCTTATACGATTGACATGTTGAAAATTACTTGAATCTCTCAGAAATAGCTGTAATTGTTTTTTAGTGTTTTTGTTTAATCCGCCCCCAAATGAGACGACGTGGAAACTCAGCTGAGGAGACCGTCAGACGTCTTTGTGATGTCTCTACCACTAGTTTCAAAATCATTTCAAAACCGTCGCAGCTTGCAGCTGGCCAATTATTTTTTGTAAATTTAGTTTCGTAGAAAATTAGCAAAAAATAGGGGACGCAGCCGAAAAAGTTCCGATTTTAACATGTATAGTCAATGAGTGATTTTTAAATTATAGAGGGGCCTGCGTCCCCTGTGCACCCACCTTGATTCGTCGCTGCGTAGTGAGGTTAGGGACAATACTATTGCTTTTATTTCGTTGTTTTTTTTTTGTTTTTTTTTTTGCTGGCATTTGTGATTCCGACGTCCTGCCATTTATGAGCAGTTTACTTGGGGAGGGTCCACGAGTCGTCGGTCCCACGAGGCCTCGGTCCCACGAGTTCTCGGTCCCGCGAGTCCGAGTATTTTCCCACGAGTTCGGTCCCACGAGGCCGAGTATTTTTCCTACGAGTCCTTGGTCCCACGAGTCCTCGGTCCCACGAGAACTCGGTCCCACGAGTCCTCGATCCCTCGAGTCCTCGGTGGACCGAGGCCGATTTTTCTCATATCATATTTTCTCTCATCATAATAAAATACTCGGCCTCGTGGCACCGAGGACTCGTGGGACCGAAGACTCGTGGGAAAATACTCGGCCTCGTGGGACCGAGGACTCGTGGGATCGAGGACTCGTGGGACTGAGGGCTTGTGGGAAGACCCCGTTTACTGCGAGATGTGGAGTTCGAGGATCCACCGTAACCTTTTAACTCTTCATGTGAATGCCTTAAGAGACAACGACATTTTGGAACCGGACACAGCAATGGACACGATGGAGCTGTTTAATATTGATGTTGAACGCTTAATTCAACTGAGAAGAAAATCTTTCGAGCCGACCTTGAACTTTAATAATGTTGTAAATCTGTTTGCACAGTGCAGTAGTGTGGGAAATATTTATCTGAGATTCTAGCTAATTAATGGTTTGCAGTGTAATCACGCGTTGGCTCGTCTATAGTGATCAGATGGCGGTTATTATTTGTTTTCTCTTTCAGGAATTAGTTTTGTTAGGTTTGTCAATGTTGAGATACCGTTTAGAAAGAAATCATATTCGTTCAAAATTCAGTTAGGAGAAAGAATTTTTTTCGTTATCAGATTCCGAGTATCGATCCCGCCCGAATTATCAGTTCACGCGTGGTTATACTTGGGAAATATTTGAACGGAATTAATGTTGATGTTACTGCCATTTTACTAGAAAAAATTGTACCTCTGATGTCCTTTTGCCTTTTTACCTATATCAATGTTATTTTGTGTGTATCTCTCTTTACCCTCTTTCTATACTCGTAGTTCCTGTGGTTCTATCCTTTCTCTCTCTCTCTCTCTCTCACACACACACAAACACACACACACACACACACACACACACACACAGACATACATTTTATTCCTATATTTATCTCTTGTTTATGCTATCTTGCATAGTCTATATGGTTAATCATTGAGTAAGTATAAGTAGCATTAGTGGTTATTTGAAGAAAATTGATTTAAACATGTTTTCTTAGTGGTAAATATCTATTGTCCTTCGAATCCTCCACCTTATCTTTCTCTCTCTCTCTCTACCTCTTTTTTTTTCTTCCTCTCTCTCTCTCTCTTTGTTTCTCTAAATTTCAACTTTGCATATACATTGTGCACTCTTAATGTAAACGAGTAAAAAATCGCTCGAAATTTCGAGCGACATTAATTTAACTCTAACGAGTGTAGTTTAGCTCTTTAAGAGTGAAAATATGTATCTACAACTCACTCCGGTATCAGAGGGACGCCCGCTCTCGAAGAAGTGAGTCGAAAACGCCGCTCTTTCAAAGAGCTTAAGTTTGACCAATCAGGAACGGCTATTTTCGCGCTGTGCGCTTGCGCAATGTATGCTGATTTTTTTTTGGCGTAACAACCATATTTCAACATGGCCGGTGGACAACCACAGCTGGAGGAGCTGAATTTTTCGGAGAAAATAATCAACATTTTAAAAAGTGAGGAAATGCTAGATGCCAAGTAAACTCAGACGACGTAAAAGATGCTTAAATTTGACATTGTGAGGTGTGTTTAGCTGTTCATTTTACGGTATACGGTACCAGTGAAGGCAAGCCCGATGGTAGCCCAGGGCACTCTTCGCTTGTAGAGGCCAGCCGCGCTTGGCCGGCGCGGCTGGCCTCTACCTGCCAGCGAAGAGTCCCGTGCCTTGGCTAGGCCGATGTAGATGTAACAGTTAGAGTGATAGACTAGAGTCTAGACATGCACGAGTAATCAAATGTAAGCATATTTCACGTTGCAGGAGTTGACTAGGCATCTAGAATTTCCTCACTTGTAAAAATGTTGATTATTTCCTCCGAAAAATTCCGCTCCTCCAGCCACTCCTATATGGAAGAGTGAAAAACCACTTTAAAAGAGCTAAAGCTCAATCTTTCAAAGAGCCGGATGAGTGACCAATCGTGTGAATTATGCCGCTCTTTCTTAAGAGTGAGATTCACTCTAAAAGATTGGTCATTTATACGGCTCTTTGAAAGAGTGAGCTTTAGCTCTTTTAGAGTGGTTTTTCACTCTTTCACATTTAGAGTGTGTGCACTCGTAGATTTTGCGTTAATTTGTCATCTCGACTAGCTATTAATTTTCCTAGATTCACTTCATATTGCATCATTCATTGTATTATTACGTACCAGAATTTACGCTTGTGATTAATCTTTATCTCTATGTCTAACTTACTCTCTATATTTTACCTTATTCCTTTTCTTTTCTGGTTAAAAATATTTCGTGTAGATAATGTGACTCGTTATAAGTTCTTATAAGTTGACCGTTGGTGAAAATTGATCTTTAGTTACCTCGCAGTAAAACGTAAATTCGTATAGGTTACTAAGATTTGTTTTAGACTAAAGTTTTGTCGTTGATTCTTAGAGAATAGATTATAATTCTTTTCTTTTAATAATTTTTTTTTATTACAATCCATGGTTACATTATGTTAGTTTGCTTATTCTGCCACTTGTTGGTCATTCAAAGTTGTTTTGTATCGTTTTAGTGTATACTGGAAATATTCTCAGAGTGTTACGTTGCTGAACAATGGGTGAAAAAAAAAAGCGTGGCTTTTACGAATCCGGGATGCGGTCAACTTTTTTTTTTCGGACACGTGGTCTTAAATTTTGGCCAAATCGTAAAAGTAAGAGGAGTTTTGCACGTTTTTTTCTTTGTTTTGTTTGTTTGTTTGTTTGTTTGTTTTTGCTGTGTCAGCACTCTTGGCTCAGACAAAATGCTTGGTTCATGTTAATTTCTTTGCAATATGAAATTAATATAGCTTGTTTTGTCTAATCATTTGTTTAGTAGTTTTATAATACAGGAAGTTAGTTGTTGAGTTGAAATTCCTTTGTATTTCTTGTCTTCCACTGTCTCTCTTCTCCTTCTTTCTTTCTTTCTCCTTTCTCTCTGTCTTTCTGGCTCCCTCTGCCTATTTCAATCTCCCCTCTTCTTCGCTTTGTCGCTATCTATTGAACGTGTACAAGTTTCATAAAAAGAGTTATTCGTTATGCTTTATGTTTAAGTTTGGTAAAATATTTGGTAATTCCGTTTACTTTTAACTTGGTAAATTACTGTCACTGAGGACCGTGACTGTATGTTGGTGGGGAGTAGTGTTACGAATTTAGATATTGGCAATATGATTTAAGTTCATTGGCTTTTGCTTTCTTTCACATTCTTTGACTTATGATGATTCGTTTAGCAGATATTGTAAACTGTAGTCCTTGAGCCTTTTTTACGATCTTATTTTCGGACCTGTCTCCTTCCAAATTTTGTATTGTGTTCTGTTTTTGACATGCAGCTGTTATTGTTCGACCTCGCGAAAGTAGAGCCTTGTCTAACGTAACGCCAGGGTCTCGCTTACGTGCGCGGGCTTGCCCAAGCGTTATGTAACGTCAAGGGACGGCTTTTTAGTTCATAGTTACATTACTCTCGGTAGATCTCAAACAAGGATTAGAGTACACCCCTTTGTATTGCATCAAAATGAGACTCGTTATAATAAAAGGATAGAGTAACCTGAAACAACGGAGGATTTCGTTATTGATTTCGAATAGTCAGACTACATTAGCTTAAGCTGGATAAATAGTGTATGATCGAGAGATTATAAATATTATATCTGTGCTGCAAGAAAGTGAGAACAGTTGCAAACACGTGGAAGCAAGAGCCCGAGTTAGAGAAAGAGAGCAGAGACCTAAAAGTGATTAAACATTATTCATCATCGTCAAACATAACGGATATAAAAATCCCGTTACAATATACATGCCATTAATCGAATCGTTGTGGATATTTCAATAATGCACATCATTTTAAAGCAATTGTGAACAATCTTTAGCTTCAAGTTAACGAGAAAATAGATGAATTACCTTCCTCCGACATAAAACTCGCAAAGCCATATCAAATTCTTAACCACCTATAGACAGGGGGGGGGGGGGGTCGTCCCCCTCGATTCCCAAAGCTCAAACAAAACAGAAGACAATGAAAAAGTGCAATGCTCTTTCCTCAGGTCGTTGTATGTATTCATGGAGTATGTTTTATTTGTGTCGCTTGTATTATTCATTCCATTCCGGCAGAGACGGCGGAGCGGGGCGGGGGAGTGGTGTGGCAGTGCCCAACTTTTCATTCACCCTAAAAGTGGGCTACAGCCCAGTAGTCCGCGGGTCCGATAGTCCGGCGGGTCCTATAGTCCGCGGGTCCGATAGTCCGCGGGTCCGCTATTCCGCGGTCGCGATGAGACCGGCGGGTCCGATAGTCCGCGGGTCCGATAGTCCGCTGGTCCGGTATTCCTTCCGCAGCGTCGATAGTCCGCTGGGGGGGGGGTGATGTTTGTTACTCTGAAAGGTTCGCTATTCTGAAAAATAGAATGAGGTTCGTTATTCCGAAAATAAAAAAAGTTCGTTAGTCAGAAAATAGAAAAGGTTCGTTGGTCCGAAAATAGAAAAAGGTTCATTATTCGGAAAAAGATAAGGTTCGTTATTCCGAAATTTTGTTATATCCAAAAATAGAAAGGGTTCGTTATTCCGACAATAGAAAAAGGTTCGTTACTCCGAAAATAGAAAAAGGTTCGGTCCTTAGAATTTTTGTCATATCCAAAAATACAAAAAGGTTCATTATTCCTAAAATAGAAAAGGTTTGTTAATCCGAAGGTCCATTATTCCCAAAATACAAGAAAGTTCGTTATTCGTTAATGATTTGAAAGCAAGGCAAGTTATGCACTCGGCCCCCAAAAAGAGAAAATTGTTTACATTATATGATCACTTTGACATATTCTATATTTGCTCTTCAATTGTATAACATTACGTCAACCCCTCGTTTGCAAGCAGACCTGAGCTGACCCTCCGTATTCAGGTCCCATACCCCCTTATCAAAAAACCTCGTTTGAAACTATTTCCAAGCACTATCGACCCTGCATGGCCAGATGATCCCTGTTATCAAACTTTACAACTCCACAGGCCAGCTTGAGCGTTGAGCCAGGGGTAAATGATAAACAACAGCTGGGATGTTACGTCATAGTAGCTATGCCTAGGAGTAGGCCCTTCAAAATATGATAAAATGATTGTATTTGATACATTTCAAGTTTTCACAGGCATATTATATTTAGAAATCAAATGTTAATTCGTTTTCAATTTCAAACAAAGAAAATCGACCTCTGAATAAGGAAAGTACAAGAATAAAAAAATAATAAAAATGTATCGATACAGACATCTTGATCGTTTAATAGTATCGTTCACACGGCAAGCCTTAACTCCAAGTTAACTCCAATTTGTCCTCGAGGACTAATGTCCTCGAGGACTCGGTGTTTATGTTCTCGAGGACAAGTCGGGGTTTATGTTCTCGACAGATCTTAGGGTTAAGGCTCGGAACTCCAAGCGGTGGGTGGTCTCCGATCGCGCGTTTGACCGTGTGGACACGATTTTAACTTGGAGTTACTGTTCTCGAGGATAAGAGTGACCTCTTGTGCAGGTTAAACTTCCGGTTCAGTACCTCACGAAACTTTGCGCGTTCTAATAATTAACAGCGTGGCCGATTGCATAACTAGCACGATACCTAAACTTCATTTTTGAATAATCAAATAAATAATAATCATACATTTGAAAGAAAACCTTGAAATATCGATATATTATTGGTATAAATTCAAATCTAAAATAGAAATATACAATACAAAAAGAAAATGAAAACAAAAGTCAAATAGACTGTAGTTGCTGTTTTGTTCTTTCTTTCTTTCTTTTTGTAACACACGTGCACTTTTGAAACTTTCCACTCAGTTCAGAGCTTGCAGAGGCAACTCGCTCGATAGTCGGTGGTCGATACACCTGTTTATTGAAAGTTCGAACTGAAGTTTAATATACAGCTATACTGTACTTCTTGAAGAGTATATGTTCTACTTCCGGTCATCACGCCGCTCGGTTATCCTCGAGGATAACTATCCCCGAGGATAAGCACCCCGTGTGAACGTAACTCGAGAACAAGCCGTCGGGGTTTAAATTCTTAAGGATACAGTCCTCGAGGACTAAAACCCCGATGGTCCCGTGTGAATATTGGCCCCCAGCTGTGACCTTGGGTGACCACTGTTTGGACCGAGGTCAAGGAACAGATGTTTTTTTAGATAGATATCTGGTTGAGGTGTTTGTCACACCAGGGTCTCCTCTCACGTCCCTGGTCACACTTGGAAAAGAGAACTAATAGAGTTGCAAGTAGGGGTATACTGTCCTCAAACGGACTGTTTCGTCATGATAATCTCAATAAACGTGTGAAAAAAAAAAAAAAAAAAAACACATGCGAAAGCAAGAAAAGGAGGGCCATGAATTAAAATTCTCTTTTCCTCCTTTCTATAAATTCGAGTTAAACTTTTGAAAAATAACGACCATTAGGAATAACGAACCTTTTCTATTTTTGGAATAAAGAGAATTCGGAATAACGAACACTTTCTATTTTTGGACAAACGAACCTTTTGATATTTTCGGAATAGCGAAAATTCGGAATAACAAACATTTTCTATTTTTGGACTAACGATTTGGAATAACGAACCTCATTCTATTTTCGGAATAATGAACCTTTTTCTATTTACGGAATAACGAAGTTTTTCTATTTTTGGATATAACAAAAATTCGGAATAATGAACCTTTCCTTTTTTTCGGAATAACGAACCTTTTCTATTTTCGGACTAACGAACCTCATTCTATTTTTCGGAATAACGAAACTTCAGAGTAACAGACATCACCCGCGTCCGCATCCCCCCTCGCAGAACTATATGACCCGCGAACTAACGGACCCGCGGACTATCGGGATGACCCTGAAAGTGCCCTTTTCGTAGCTAAATGTTTATTTTTTTTTTATATACTAATAAGAAAACCTTTTAGAGTTTGGAAAAGTCCCATTGACGATTTTTTTTTTTTTAAGGTGTCCTTGTTACTCCTTATGTCTTTTCAAACGCCAATTTTCGGCTTGCACTTTGCGCTCGCGGATACTAAATAAGGTATTTAATGCACAATTATAAACTGAAATTTTGAGCTAAGAAAAAAAACAGCTCTAGCTTCGCGCTGGCGAAAATTTCAAATTCGTTCCGCCGCCTCTGCCTTCCGGGGTTTCCGTCCCCAAGTCGTGACATGAAATCGCCGCCCTTGTTCATTAGCAACTATTAGAAGCAACAAATTACATCTTTGGATATTTCACATGTTGGTCAAAACTGTCATAAGTATAGTCGCCCCTAAAGTAAGAATCAACTGCTGGTCGCTAATCTAAATCTATAAAGCTTTTTTTTCGAAATCATTTATTAACTCTTTGCACGCTGTTTACATAATGAAACAATGTTGTTAAGATATTTCTCTAAATTCTGCTTTCGAACAACAGTATTAATATAATAGTTTTACCACAGACGTTACGTATGATCAGCAGTGGCAGTGAAAATATCTTTAAAGTGGTTGAAGATATATTGTGCCATTTCTTGGAGATCACCCAGAGGAAGCTGCAGGAATCCACATTGTGAATGCGCATCGAATCCCGACCACAAATCGGTCCACGACGCTCCAGAACCGATCATCATTCGCTTCGTTAAGATGCCGGACAGAGATCGCCTGTTACACGCGTTCGAGCGCCGATCCCGTCAACCACAAATCGAACCAGCCCCGATCATCGCCTCGTCTACCGAACACACACCCTCGACAACCGCCTCGTCCTCCACTACCAACACAAAGTTCAGTCGCGTTACCATCCGAACAGACCTCCCTCCTGCCCTAAGAAGAGAGAGGGGTCGCCTCGCTGGTATCGCCTATAAACTTCGAAAAGAGAAGAAGTATCGACGAGAATAAAATTAATAGGATCAATTGGTGTACCTGCAAACGAAAAAACAACCAGCACGAACGGAAACCTACAGCAAACGCCATGGACTAACTGGAAAGACACAAAGTAATTGAGAGTTATGTCACAGCAACAATGACGGACTCATCTATATGTAAGTTCATCTTAAAATGATCGTCCTTTCGCTTAAAATGAACAAATCGACCAATTGAAATCAAAATTAATTTACATGTAATTTAAACAGATGTTTCGTAGTCTCAACACTATGACTACCACAATTTCAAATATTATTTATATATATGTATCAATCTGTCCCCCAATATGGAGGCCAATTATATTCTTCACTCGCCTATGCATCACAACTTTTCATTGCAAGTTCATTGAAGTTTCGTTTGTTGTTGTTATTCTTCAATCTTGACAATTTTTTCATACTTGACTTAAAGTACGAGGGACAAGCAAATTCGGTTAGTTAATGCCTAACGTGGTTGAACAGTAATAAATTTCTTTTAAAAGCGGACTTCGCTGTTGAAAATCTATTAAAGCATACCCTCAGATGCAGTGTATTTGGATTTTTACTTTTACTTTTTGTAATAGCTCCACAAACCCTTGTTTAATGCCAACAAATTCAATTCAAAGTTCATTCCCTGCTATTTTGTTTGGACTGACAGATAACCATTTAGAAAACAAGCACTTCCCATCGAGTTTCTACTATGCCATGTATACATGTGTAATGAATTATTTCATTCCTTTCTTATTGTACAATGCAAAGTGTAAACAAACAAACAAATCATTGAAAATTGAGCCTCATCTACTCAGGTCCATTGTATGACTTTATTCAATAGTAAAAAGAATCACTCCCAGCAAGAATGACACGTACTTTGTTACTCTGGTCAATTGGCTCAATGATTTAATTCTTCCTGCTTGTTTGTTTGTTTACATGCATGATCTTTTAAAAATAACCCCCCCCCCAAAAAAAAACAAAACAAACAAAACAAAACAAAACAAAAACAAAAAAACAAAAAAACGTTCTTCTACTTTGGAAGTGTCAACAACCTTGTGTATTGTGCATTGTGATGTTCAAATTCCATTCAAATCCACACATTCAGAGATGCCTTTATCGACATCTCCCGGTCGTGTACATATTCGTGTAAACTTGGATTGATCTGGAAGCTCCAGTCCACTATATAAATAAGAGTTAATTGTTTTAAAAAATATATATATATACGTTTTTTGAACGTTCCAAATGTTAATTGTTAAGTACAGCTGACTCAGGATAGTCCTTTGTTTATCAGGACCTATCTAATACCATAAGATATAAACTTTGATTGCTATTATATTTTGAAAGATTAATTTGAATATATATATTTCTTTTTGAACGTTCCAAATGTTAATTGTTAAGTATAGCTGACTAAGGATAGTCCTTTGTTTAGCAGGACCAATCTAATACCAAAAGATATAAACTTTGATTGCTATTATATTTTGAAAAATAAATTTGAATATCTGATATGCTAATATCTGTGCGTAATTCAAAGCATTCTGACTGTTTGTCAATGCACAACAGACTTTGGTAGTCCCTTGTTTACCAGGACAAGCCTCGTACGTAAAAAGAGCTTTATCGCTTTTTTATTTCGAAAGATCAATTTTGACATTTTTTTGTATGTTATACACACATCAGTGATTGCATGAGCATTTATAATGTTAATATCTCTCCATAATCATAATTATTCAAAGCACTTTGTCTCTGTGCTCAATCTAACCATAATTATCATGAAAACTTGGTATTTGTTATTGTTGGATTTGTTTTTTTTTCCCCTTTATGTACTCTGTAACAATAGGATATTTGTGGGAGGCAAACAAACCAACATTTGATGCTTATAGTTATACAATTTGCTTATTTCAAATGCAC
>CALNVZ010001439.1:18052-41862 GCA_940671915.1 Paracentrotus lividus
TCAGCTTTAACAGTAATCCAAAAAACAGGAAGGTCGCATACCTGGCACCTAGCCTTAGCCAGCCAATCAAGAAAATAACACATCAGAAACCATCGAGGCAGTATATAGGGCACAAGTGAAGTCACCTAATCTTTCTGGCGGTCGACCACTAACGCAGCCAAAATCACACGTGCTGCGCAGCTAACGCCCCCACCCGCCCTGCGCCCCGCTCCTCGACACGCAGCACTCAGGCACTGACCGCGCTGGACATACACGCGCTACCACGAAAATGAAAACCTCACAGGAAAAGGGCAAACGGCGGTTTGACAGAAATAAAAAACGAACCATTTATGAAAACTCCAAAGGAAGACCGGAGGGCAAAATTCAGCAAAGAGAAACTAAAGAATACAATCTGAAAATTACAAAATGATTTCCCCTTAAGATGTAACACAAAAAACGCGGAATTCTGTAAAAGAAAATCTGTAACTGAAATACGAGTAAACCCAAATATATAAACGCAAAATTTCGTGGGCATTAGCAAAAAACAAACATTGCAAACCAGACTACGCCCTGCAAACACTAAGGAGAAAAGATATTCTCTAATACTTCCCCCTAGCGCATTTTCATCCCTCCCCTAATGCACAATACAATATAAAATAGATAATAATAAAAAAATTGATAATAAGGATAAGAATAGAATAATATAAAAAATAAAAATAAAAAAAAATAAAAAAATATAATAAAAAAAATAATAAAAATAATAAAATATAATATAAGAATGAATAACCTCCACGAATGACCTTGCCAACGTACTTTTGAATACTTCCAAAATAACAAACACATCCAAACTACTCCATTCCGACAAAATTTACAATAATATGATCATTTAAATGCAAATGTAAAAATTTAAACTCCAGTAGACAACAAGCATGAACAATCAATCTCTCTATCCTATTACACAGAAAACCAATCCCCCTGAATCGAAAATCGCTTTTTACCACCCATAAGAAAAAACTCGAACGCGAACCTACAAGGCCAAGGTTAATGTCGGTAACACCGAAAGTGCCACGGGAAACCCACCTTCTACGGCCATTAGAAATAATAACAGATACATAGAAGAAAGCTATATCCCGCCGAAATAAAAAGCAACGACACAAAGAATAATAAACATGAAAGGTGATAAAGAAAAAATGTCGAATATACTACCGGCCTCCCAACTCCAATCAAAATGACTTTCTTATCGCATTACAAAATATACTCTCCAATCCATCCCTAAAAGATAAAGACTGTTTTGTGATGGGTGATTTTAACATTAATTCATTAAATTATAACTCTGGTGCTTTTGTCAATGAATTTTGTGGGACCCTTCTCACTTCATCATTCACACCACTCATCTCTAAGCCCACCCGTATAGCAGACCATTCATCAACCTTAATTGATAATATTTTTACCAATATATATCCACCGCTGGAAGCGGGCATTGTAGTTTCTGATATAACGGACCATTTTCCGATATTTACAGACTTCAAGATCAAAACACAAACGTCTGTACCCGGAGTCGCTTATAAACGGAACATTTGTAATGACAATATTGAGCTATTTATCGATAATCTTAATAATATAGATTGGTCTAGTCTTTATGATATCACTGATGTAGACAATTCCTTTGATGAATTTATGACTAAAATAAATACTTTATATGATCAATGCCTTCCCCTGACAAAAGTCAATCCTCGAAACAGAAAAAAAAAATGCTAAATCACCCTGGATAACTCCGAATCTATTAAGGTCAATTAATAGGAAATATAATCTCTATCTCAAATACAAAGCGAAACCATCTAATACCTCACGGTCAAAATACTTGAATTATAAAAACACGCTGGTAGTTGCTACGAAGAAGAAAAGAAAAATATTTAACAACAAATTTATAAACTGCAAAAGAATGCTAGACCACTTGAAAATTAGTAATAAGTTTTGAATAGGCAAAAGAATGTCTCAGTTCCTCCAAAATACGGTTAATGGAAATGATCATCGAAATTCCCGCAAAATATTTGGAGATTCTCTTTAAATGACTACTTTGTAAATTAGTGCCAAATATTGGCAAAAGTAATTCAATTGTGACAAATAAATTAGGTTGATGTAACTTACACAAACGAGTCCAATTCATTTTTGTCTAGTCCTTACTGTGAACAACGAAATTTTAGATATTAGTGTCCAATAACTTCCAGAGGTAAACAGTAAGCGCGAAGCCAAAACGACGGCTTTGATAAAAACTTATCTTAAAAAAGATTATTCCGACTATCGTCGAACCATCAACAGTCATATGGCCAACTATGTCCAGAAGACATCGGGATGTCTTTCTAATAAATGAAATTAGCAAATAATACCAGTTTTAAAAACGGTGACGCTTATCATAGAACCAGTTACAGGAACCAATTTCCTTACTAACAGTTTCTCCAAAATATTAAAAAAAATAGCTATTTTAAAACACGCACAACGAATACTTCTGCTTGGCAATGATAAAATTAATCACACGAATCCCAATTTAGGGTTTAGGAAAACACAAAACACAACACACGCCTCTTCTGACGTTGATAAAGTAAAATTACCGAAAAATCGCTGAATAATCGAACCAATCAATCGGGTTAATTTAATGGGATTTTCACAAAAAGCATTTGCGACTAACATTAAGAGACAGTATCTCCGCACCATTTATAAACATACACTTCAGAACTACACAAGTTATGGGATACGTGATCGTTCTTAACTGGTTTCGAGAAGTTATTTTATGATGAGACGCATGCAATGTACAAGAGCAATATTGTTTATGTTATTTAGAGATTAATGAATTATGCTATTCACCACTTCGAAATATCATATGTGGCAAGTAACCTCGTGGGTCAATGTATACGGGACCACCATCCTATTTTGATTATTTATACATTCAAAATGAACTTTACATAATCTTCTCCAATTTTTTACCCATGAAAGCACACTATTGAGTACGCAAGACGACACATATTTATGTTTTTAACATCACAATACAACATAGACACTTTAAATGTAACCTAGTAATACTAGAACTACATGAGAGGCAGTTCTACAAAGTGGATTAAAGCCATCGAATAAAGTTATCACTAAGAATTAGAAGAAATAACGAATTGTTATGTTATGGGTTATTTATCTACTCTTTTCCGGGGAACCTACCACGTAAGCTCGTCACCAGGAACATCTTAACATCAGAGTGAAGGTAACACAATACCCACAAAAGGGATTCTAAGGAGACATAGTGCTACTCATATAAATAGATGACAGGAACTGAACTTGCGAGCAGCAACGATCATTTGGCATTATTCTTTTGCATAATCTCGAGAGGAAATATAAAGGTATAGATGTATATTAGCTAAAATCCACTTTCCCCTTCTAAAGAGGTTCTTCCTTTATTCACTTACTCTAACCTTTATATAGTATCCAGGCCGTTCACCTGCTTTAATTACGGGATTTATAATCGGTAGGAAACAGTCGCACTCCATATATACTTTGTTAGAAAAGAATTTTATTACTTGAGCGAAAAAGCTAAATGGCTCACTTAAAATCGTCTATATCCGTCCACCATTACTGATAAACGTGTTTTTCATTATGCTTTCTTTATTAACTTAAATAAAATAAAGTCGGGCTGTATCTTTCTTATAAAAAAAGTTCCCATCGAACTTATATATCACTAACCCTTTGATACTCAATGTTTCCGCCATGAAACAAATCAGGAAATTGACCAACCCCAAGCCGGTTCAGGACACATTAATGCGTATATTTCTTAATAATGTAAAGATTAAACAGTCAGGTTATCCAATGCCAGGCTATTACCATTTACCTACGTAGCCAAGGAAACGCGTACAGTGCTCTCACATCACCAAAACATTTTAATATTACTGCCCCTGAAATTTTGGAATTCTCTCCCTACGAGACATGCGTTGAGATCAAGAAGCATAATTTTATTAAAACTACAAACTGTAAATTATATTTGACGTTTCGTGTTATGCGATCATGAGAGATCCGCACTAATACATTCACGCATTGTTTCTCACTAATTCAGACTGGATAACACGGTCCAAGGGATACAAGATAAACCCTGAAAAAGAGCAAATTTTAACTTTATGGCACATTATAAGGTAAAAAAAAGATCATTATCATAAATCATTCGAGAAACACGCGCCCTCCACTTCGTGACCCAGTACCACTAGTTCCCCTCCGCCTCGGGTATTTGTTTTGGTCTCTCTAACAGTTTGTGTGTTATTGTTCCTTCCTGTTCTGTTTGTATATAATTATAATTTGTATTGAATTAATTTGTTATTGCCTCATCCTCCGGCATGAAAATATGGTCAACGTTGAGACTGTAGTGCTTGCCATGGTTCAAGTTTAACAAGTATTTCACTCGCATGAGTTTCGGCTGGGGCAATGCAATCATTAATTCACAAATTTAAGATGGATTTAATTATGAATTTATTTTCATGAATAGGTTTCTATTCAAAAGTTAAAAAAAAATAAATAATAAATTGCTTACTTTTGTATTCTATTTTATATTAAAGGGACCAGCGCCTTACAAGCTTTGCTTCTTGCTGGTTCCTGAATTTTCTTTATGATTGGTTTCTCTGTTACTTTTGAACAAAATATTCTATGTTACATACTGATGTTGTTAATTTGATTATTGATTCTGTTAACTTTTGAAAACATGAAAGAAAATCAATAAAGTAATCTTGAAATCTTGAAATCTTGTACAAAAATAGTTGAGAAAAACAATTTTTACGATTGTTCAATTTACTACTATGATTGTGCACAGATGCCTCTTCAGCGTGCCAAGGTTTATTTAACTTTTAACAAAAGATATGTTTAAAAGGGTTGTTGCACTTAATTTCTAACACATCAAATGAATTTTGCATTAAATTTCACATTTGGATGAACATCTTGAGGTAAAATTTGCAAATTTTTTATTATTATTATTTTTTTTTTTAATGCACATTTTTACTTTTAAAAATGATTGATTATGACGGAATATGCAATCTGGAAGAATGTTTTAAGAGCTACTTTGTGAGAGAATCAGGCAGGGGGTGGAACATGGGGGTCGGCAAATTTCTATCATACTTTGAAGTTTTAATACAGTCAGGTTCAAACTTAGAAAAATAGTATTATAATTTTCTAATCATAATTATCACAACCCCCTATAATGGCCTATTGGGGTACCACTTAAATTGGCAAATTTCAAATTTAGTACTGTTTTCAACACAAATAAAACTGTATTTAAAATTGTGCAAATCATTTGAAATTTAATGGCTGACTTTTTCAAACAAGTAATTGGATCATTCCATTATCTGAGGAGGGGTAATGCAATTTTCCTGACTTTTTAGAAATTCCAAAATAGCCTATTTTTGGCCTTTTTTGACGTGCTATAAAAAAGTGGCCCAAATTTTTCTGAGCTGATTTTGTTGTGGACTATAGGACAAACCCAGGTGAAGTCATTTCAGGTTTCAAATCCGTGGAGTGTCTTTTATTTTTTGTTCACCAGCCGCTTAAAGTATGTTATTTTTTTCAAAATGGCAAAAAAATGTAGTTTACAGTCAACGTGTAAATTTCTTCTATTATCTATTATCTTGGATATTGCACTAAAAAACTTTCGGAATTGTTATAGAATGAGCGATTCTATTAACTATTATTGTATTATGTTGTTCCTTCACAATGTTTTAAATTTATTGAATCATACCCATAATACTGAAATAGACGCCTCCACATGAACAATGATCCTATAATTTTTAAGTACATACGTATGATAGGAAATGTTATTATTGGAATTCACTCATGACGATAACAATTAGGTTTTATTAAGCTTTTTTTTCATAATTGAAATATTGAATATCTGAATAATTATAAATAACATGAAAATCCCCTTAAAGGGGAATTGTTAAAAACAGTACTATAGGGAGAAAATTGCATTCCGGCGTACTGGTGCATCGTATGTGCAACATCTCCACATCAATAATTTTGTTTTTGTGTTATATTACCATGCACTATCTTTGGTTCTAATCAAGCAAGTTATTACAGATGTAAAAATATACCGTGGCTCCCTTTGGTATGTTCAACGACAATACCGACTCTTTGGGGATTTTCTTTTTATTATTCTTATTGTTTTCCCCTTTTCTATTTTTATCAAAATATCAACTCATAGGGAAATTTTCATGATAATTATCATTTTTTCCTTTGGGTAATTTATTAAACATCTTTTAAAGGGAAAGTAAGTGATTTTGAACTCCAATTTCACGGTTCTTGCGTTTCACGATCTCTACATTCAAAGATTATGGATAAACCGCTTTTAATTGGTGCACAAAAGGTGTGGTCTATAGGCGTGGTAACATATCCTTGTAACTTGTAGGCATCCGTTTCGTTTGATTGAGATGTTTTCCATTCTGAATGACTTTTAAAATCAGAATGAAACTTGCAAGAAAGAAAAATTCAAGGGTTAAAAGAATGTCATCGAAGTCAAAATATCAAACTTGCAAAAGAGGTGTAAAACGTGAACATAATTTTATTACAAAAAACAAACTCTTGGAAACATATTGAAATTCAAGACATAAACACTTAGACACAAAATTAAAGGCAATAATTTCAGTTTCCCTGCAGAAACCGACTCCCCTCCACTAGTCGTGCGACAAAATTTACTTTTTGAACCACCCCCCAAAAAAACAATAATAAAAAAAATAATATATATATGTATATATATATATATATATATATAACATGATATACTTCAAGCGTCATTCTGGTGTGAATTTGTTGGGGAATAACATATCAAAAGTCTCTAAAAGTCTAGAATAAGGAACGTGTGAAAATAAGGGGGCAACGTTTGTACAGATGTGTAAAAAATTCAAGATTCAAGAATTATTTATTCAATTTTTGCAGCCTGCATGGAGTCCTGAATTGTCATTGAATTTAGAATAATGTTACAATAAAAACATATAAATATCAATTTACAATGCCAAATTTCGATTAACAATAACAATATCAATGTACAATACAAAATTTCAATTAACAATAACAATTTCAATTAATAATTTCAATTAACAATAACAATACTCTAAAGTAACTAAGTCATAGGGGCTTGCGACTTACAAGCTCTGCTTTTTTTTAATATATTCAACAAATATATTCATATGAAGAGTTTGATTCCAAAAGGCGCTAAATCCACTTTTGTCACTTCTGAGAAAAAGGCATTTCTTTGCAAAATTTTGTACAGGTGTCTATGGGAAATTGAAACTTAAATGTATGTTTTTAAATAATTGCTGTCTGAATTTTGGTTTCAACTTTTGTTTATAGACAGGTACTAGTCTGAACAATGGGCGGGTATCACTAACTCAATTTTCATCAAAAGTGGATTTAGCGCCTTTTGGAATCAAGCTCTTCATATATATATATATATATATATATATATATATATATATATATATATATATATATATATTCAACAATTTCAATTAACAATAACGATTGCAATTACCAGTAACAATTTCATTTAACCATTGAATTAATTACAAAGCAGCAAAAGATGATTAAAGTGTATACAAAATCAGGAATCTAAAACGATTAGAGTGGTAACAGCAGTGGAGGCGAGAGCAAGAAAAAAAAGTGTGCAATTTGATGAAGCATTTTAAAGAATTCGAAAATCTGTAGGTCATTTATTTTTTTCTATTTAGTCTAGGCTATTTTTCAGAAAAGTAGCAAAGCAATGATTATTAGAGATATTTTTTTTAGAAATTCAGACATTAGATTTCAAATTTTCGATGTCAAGAATCATATTTACATGTATACAACCCAATGCTGCACATAATTATATGTTTTTTAAAATAAGATGTGACTATAATGAATTATGATGTTACAACTATATAGTTCATTAATGATAACTTATAGCCCAAAAGGAAAAACGAGTTGAAGCCAACGGGTAACTATGGAAAGTGAAAACTGGTCCAGTTGACTAGACCAGTTGATTTTTAACTGGTCCAGTTGAACCAGACCAGTTGAATATCAATTGGTCCAGTTGCCCAAACCAATAAAGGGAAATCCAACCCAAGGAGAGAATCAACCTTACAGGAAAGAGGAAAATGAGAGGAGCAATCTAAAAAAAGTTTCATCAAAATCGGTTATAAAATAAGAGAGTTATGGAAGATTGAAAAGTCTAATTGTTCCTTCTAAGGGGATCCTCAAATTGGCATCTTCGGCTTCAAAATGGCCGATCTTATGGACAACTCTCCATTTATTTTGTACACAAATTTTCGGATTTCCCCCATTTCTTTCAAAATATGTTTTCTTTACTTTTGAGCTCAAAATATGTCATGGGAAAATTCACACAACATATGTTGAGCTCAGAAGGAGGTCAACATAACAGTCTCCATCAAATCTCATTATTATTATTATTATTATTATTACTATGACGAACAGTGTATATAATAATAAAATTAGAAAATAGGAATCCAAATATATTCTCCTAAACTTGTCATAACTCTGTGCAAATAGAATGTAGAACACAAAGATTCTCTCCCAATTGTTTCATAAATCCGTTTGGATGCTTGCCAGGTGTAGCAAAATTACATTTCTGAATTCCCCAACATTTGCCAATTTGTTTAGAATTCCCTGACTTTTCTCAACTTTGTGGGAACCTTTATTAGTTTGGATGAAGAAATGTTTTTTCTCACTTTTTTACGAAAATATTTTTTTTCCCTTTTTTCAACAATTTTTGATAAATAGTTCTATAAAACATTGATGTTTGTAACTTTTCCAAAAAACTACCTACGTGCATGTGAATGATGCTGTAAAAAGAAGGGAGTTATATCTTATTCCGATAAAGAATTATGATGAGCTAAAGTCAGGAACGCAATATAGACAAAAATCAACAATTTGCCCCGTATCGAAGAAGAATTTTATACCCGTACGTGTATTAGGAAAGGCCGATAACATGCGATAGCTTTTAGCAGACAAAACAAGTATCGAAAACTTGTACGTAATGTTCCGCATTTTTGGCACTTTTGTTTGCCTACTCACAGCCATCGCATACAATCAGCTTTTCATAATACACGTGCGGGTATTGTGTTATTCTCAGTCACGGGGCAAATTGATGAAATTTGTCTATATTGCGTTCCTGACTTTATCTAATCATAATTCGTTATCGGAATAAGATATAACTCCCTTCTTTTTACAGCATCATTCACATGCACGTAGGTAGTTTTTACAAAAGTTACAAACATCAATGTTTTATACAACTATTTATTAAAAATTATTGAAAAAAGGGGAAAAAATATTTTCGTTAAAAAGTGAGGAAAAAACATTTCGTCATTAAAACTCTCACTGTTTTCGATTTCAGTATGATTTCAAAATAGCACAAGCGTTAAGACAATTTAATACTCTTTAATTTGACATCAAATTAAGTGTGTTTAGAAAATGACTTTTGCTATTTTTATTAAAAATCAAGAAAATTGTAAAATGGGCACTCATTTTGGACGCCCCCGGCTGTGGATACCTTATGCAGCAGAGATGCACTGCCAGACGTTGGGTTTAGTAAATGTGGGATTCCTCCCCATATATCCCAATACTTTACTACTGGTACCTCGTTCAGCTAACCCAAATTGAGCTGGCTGCCTGACTAGTATGGCACCCAACAGTAGGCTACGTATCATGCATCCGGCACGTAAAGAGCTAAATAGTGAAAATTAGCACAAAAAACGATTAAATTTTAATTATTTTAAGTTTATTGCATGAAGCACCCTCTTGTGGTGAAATTGCATTTTTCTTATTTAATAGCATAAAGCGCCCCCATTTGGCAACCTTGAACATTTTAAATGGATGAATGAACAATGAATTAATCATAAAGCATATTTGTAACAGTCTCCATCATCAAATTGTGATTGTAGAGAGCTAAATTAAACTGATTTAATTCAAATTGTGTGCATTTTTCTAGATCTAGATCGCTAGATATGCGACATTGCTGTTGTGTTAACTGATAGAGAGAGAGAGAGAGAGAGAGAGAGAGAGTGAAGACGAGATAATAAAACGTAGGTCTGTTATTTCATTGCTTTGATGACATTTTCACTGAAATTGGAGTTAGTAGACATTGTACAGTCTGTGTCAAAGAAATGGTACAGTCGGGAAAAAAAATATTTAGGTGTGAAATATTTTCAAATAATATGTGTATGTGGTATCATAATAAAGCCAAAGAATTTTCCCTGCTGATGCGCTTTGTTATGTTTAATTTGCTTTCGTAAAAAAAAAGTTATGCTAAATTTTGTGCGGCGAGGAACAAATCGAAATTGAGCACTTCATGGCCATTATGCGATACCTATACACGAAGGCATGGGACGGCGTGCGAAAAATGGATTTTTCTTGATTGTAGAAAACTAGTCATATTTAAATAATTACAACACCAAGTGTGATGAAAAAAATTGCAGGTGAAAGCCTGATCTTCCTCATTTTTGAAACTACCAAACAATAGCAGGCTGTGATTAATCTTCCTACTAGAAAAAAAAAAAATTCCACTTGTACCATTTTATTTGACACATAAATTCACAATTGTGCACAAATTAATAAAATGATTTATGTAGGGGTTCAAAAGGACAACTAACTATGTATAACGTTATTAAATGAGATGCAACATGTGCATATGGCTCAGACAAAGAATTAAATTAACTAAAGTAAACAACACACTTCCAATCAACACTCAATTCTTCTCAAACATGATATATCAAAAGCAAACATTCCGATTTAATAATGAATTAATTAACAGAGGCGAGTAAAATGATTAAATTGAGGTTTAATGAAGGAATAAAATACATGAATAATAAAGGAAACAATTACAAAGTATAATTTCAGTGAAAAATGTCATCAAAGCAATGAAATAACAAACCTACGTTTTATTATCTCGTCCTCACTCTCTCTCTCTCTCTCTCTCTCTCTCTCTCAGTTAACTCTTTACGTGCCGGATGCATGATACGTAGCCTACTGTTCGGTGCCATACTCATGCTTGCTCGCCTACTATTGACTGCTTAATTCATGCCTTGTTTCCTACCCTCCCCTGCTTCGTGCATGATTGCGCACATTCGGAATAACTTTGATTGATTACGCCGATTCTATTGTTCTGCGCACTGCACACTCACAGGTTAATCCGCTTTATTCTGAGGCGGGCACATCCGGATTTTAATTGGCCAATTTTGTCTTTACACAGTTTACATTCAACTTTTTGTGAGTAATTCAATGTGTTGTCAACATTTTGATAGGAACCTAGTGCACAAACAATCACACACAATAAAAACCAAATTCATGCCCTGGAACAATGAAAGTTTAGATAATTGCAATCCTATTTTTAAAAACAGAATTTGGTGTGACTTCAGAGACGAATAAGAATGCTGCATATTTTAAGTACAACATTGTTATCGAAAGTTCTTTAAAAACTAGATGAATACCTTTCGAACGGTACTTACGAGCCGCCGAGCACGGATAGGAGGATCGTCGAAGGCTGCCTTTCGTATTGGCACACAGAATACCAGACTATCTCACAACGAGAGAGCAGATATTTTCATCACAGATACAGACCAATGCCCTGACTGCTGTGACCGTTTTTGAACTCCGCATTCACAGGACGCCACGGCGTATGACCAAATCTAATAAGTGTTATTGACATCCTCCTTAGTATCGCACAATATGAGCGCCAAGATTTCGGTTCAAGTTTTAAATTTATTCTTATATACTTTATATATCGCCTCTCACTCACGTTTCTAAGTTATTTCACGAGAACAAACCTATTTTTTATTGTATGATGGGAATAAGCGCCAGCGCGCATACCTATAATGACCCGCTCTGATGCCTTTTTGGGGGGGGGGGGGGGGGGGGGGGCGGGCGGGGGGGGGGGGGGGGGGGGGGGTGGGGTTTTTGACCCCAAAATCTAATCAGTTCATTGCCCTCCCATATGCACACATTACTCAAGTTTGAAGTTGACCCTCACACAGTTGCAGATTTCGTGGAGACTGATAGTATCAATGCTGCAGTGCAGTACTCTTCATCAAGCATCTGTGACCTTTGACCTCATGACCCTAAAATCTAATCAGTTCATTGCCCCCAATATAAGGCCCATACACAATTACCCAAGTTTGAAGTTGACCCGTCAAACGGTTTTTAGTTATGGCGAGAACGAGCCATTTTCATGCATACAATGACCTACATGTATGAGTTGTATTTTGCCGAGATGGCTGTGGACCCGTATCCGTGTTCGGAGATTGCGTCGTACTCCGACTCGCTACGGTGAGACCCCTTTGAACCCATGACCCTAAACATCAGTAATCATTGTCCCTCTACACCCATATGCATTGACCCGCCTTCAGAAACGAAGCATGCGTAATGAGCAACCGTGCAAGTTGAAAAGTGATCCGTCAAAAAGGCGTGTCAGAAAGTACGGGGAGGTATCTGGTAGGATACCTTCCTTAAGCTCTTATCGCGAGGGAACAAAATACGTGGAGCTGACGGTAGACTGTGGTAGACGGGCCTGATTCACGGACGGACGGACTTGGTACAACCGCATAATGCCTTCGCACCACCTTCGTGGCGACGGCATAAAAAGTTCTAGAGAGGATAGTACTGACTGTCAATATTAAGAAGAGGGAAAAACTTTGGCAGTTGGGGATATAGACCCTGGCATGTACGGATTACCAGTGCGGCAGAGGGGTTAGGGCGGGGTGGCACGTTAAGAGTTAACACAACAGCAATGTCGCATATCTAGCGATCGTTAGGAAATTTGCTGCTACTAGTACTAGTGTCGCATATCTAGCGATCTAGATCGGTAGGAAATTTGCTGCTACTAGTACTGGTGTCGCATATCTAGCGATCTAGATCGCTAGGAAATTTGCTGCTACTAGTACTTCAATAATGGTCGCATTTTCTAGCGATCTAGATTGCTAGGACATTTGCTGCTACTATTACTAGTGTCGCATTCCTAACGATCTACATCGCTAGGAAATTTGGGGCTACTAGTACTAGTGTCGCATATCTAGCGATCTAGATCGCTAGGAAATTTGCTGCTACCAGTACTAGTAGCAGTTTGTCGCTACAAATTCATGCTCTTATATAGAAGAGCAAGAAATCGTTATTTTTGCGGTATTATTATTTCCCTGTGTCTCTCCTGCAGACACAGAAGATTCCGTAGTATGAGTTGTTGTTTCTTCTGCAGTCATAGAAGCTTCTGTGGCATCAGTTGGTGTTTCTCCTGCAGCCATGGAAGAAGACACTAAAGATTTTGCTGACACAAAACGATATAATGAAGAAAATTATTGTCACCAGGTATAAGATATGTTGGCATTGTAAACCTGGTGGGGAAGTCCTCTTTTGGTTCAGTTGGTTAGGATTTTTATTTTATACCACAAGGTATCTGGCAGCAGTTATATTCCATGTAATTTAAGTAAGAAAATTGTTTAATTAGCTTCAGACCAATATGAAGACTGGGTTTTTGACTACACACTAAGCAGGTTGGTTAATTTTGTGCCAAACGTCCCAGACCAGCTTAATTTGAATGCTGATATTACTGCATCGCCAGAAACAGAATGCCTATTTCCCTGGAACACAATACAAATTTCCCATCTAAAAGTTAAGATTTCCCTCTAAGATTAAGAATTTCTGACTATTTAACCAAAAATCATTTCCATTTCAGGCAATAACCGTGTAAAATACCAAAATATGGTGTTAACTTCAAGCAACTGGGAGGTACTTGTACACTTTGCAAATTTGATTGCATTGGGCCATGAAAACAATACAATCGTGCAACACCGACAAACGTACCAACTGCCACAGTGATTCACCCAAAATTGATGTATAAGACTTTGAAGCAGTACTAATGTGTTGAATGTGTTTGTAACTACATGTATGATGTATGTTGTTCAACACTTTCATCTTGTTTTACAATGCGCCTCGGAATAGTTTAACTAGACAGATGGCGTTATACAAATGCGTTATTATTATTATTATTATTACTATTATTATTATTATTACTACTATACATGTGCTTTTCATTGAAGTCCTCATTGAATATTGTGATCTGCCTTCATTGAACAGCTCAGACCTGATTTCTACTGTGTGCTACATAAATTGCCTAAACAACTTACCACATGTTTCATCGATTTGAAGCAACCTTTTACCCACTACTGTGAGTTCCTTGACAGCAAGAGGATCTTGGTACACGTCTCGGTTGATCTCTTCTGAATGTCCCAAATGGCGATAGATATGGTCGATCCTCTTGTGGTACATCCAATAGGGCAAATGCAGTGCTTATACGGTGTCTATTCTTGGTTGCATTTACCACTTTCCCCAAGTTCAGCTTTCTACATATAGAGTACAAAACGTGCCACCCAGATATGTGATCGTCAGAGGTGGTACTTGGGAACAGGAACTTGTTCTCTAAACTTATACCCACATATGATCTCACTTCTTCACTTGATAACACTTTGAGGGGCTCAACTGTATCTTTGGGGAACAGGATTAGTACCAGGGCATTCCTCTTTCCTGTTTGGAATGCGACCTTCAGAGTGCTTGCGATAGCTGCATCCAATGCGTTAAGTAGTCCCTTGTTCTGTTGGTCCAGCCATGTTCCACTTCCTGCGTCTTCCCAGTGTTTTGTTACGAGTTGGGCTGGCTCCCCCCCCCCCCCCCCCTCAAGCGCCATTGAACAGTGTCTGACGACAAAGTGTTAGATTCCTTAGTTCTATGAACTGGTGTAAATTCATGAATTCATATTCATCTCTCAGTAATTCCTCTGTTAGATTGAGAATATAATCTCTTAGAATACTCATGTCATTCTCTAGTGGCCTTTCTGCAGGTCTTCTAAGTTTGCTTTCACTTGCATTGTTGATCTGATAACTTGCATCGCGGAAAATGAAGTTGTGATTCATTTCAAAGAGGGAAACAAACTTGTCTACTCCAATTGCTGCCTCATCGTCATTATCAAGAATATATAATACTTTGACGATCTTACTTGCTGTCTTTAGCAGATAGTATAGACAGTGCTTCAATCCTGCTTTTATTCCAGACTGGTCTTCTTTCAATGCCATTGTCTCAACTGCCTCCTCCAAATGTTTGAAAATGTGACAATGGAAGATATCTGACACGTCCCCTTTCTTAACTTTGAGTGGTCCTAGTTTTTCTTCACTGTTCAGCATCTCTTGATAGAATGTGCCTATCCTTCTCATATCTCTCATAACTCCTCTTCTGACTTCTGCCTTACGGTCAACCTTTCTTTTCTCTTTCGACCAAAGCTTCTTTCCAATCTCCATCAGTACTGAATCTGTAGTGCACATTTTGCCAACTGCATCATCTCTAAATTTGCCCAATACGTTCATCACAAAACGTGTATCTTCTTTTTCCGTGACCCTATCGAACATATTAAGCCTAATTGGTTTTGTATCAGAGTTGCTACTTTGAGATTGCTTCATACATTGGTCCCGGTGTCTCTTGATGTACACTTTGGAATGAAACCCCTCACACATGGAGCACATAACCAATTCCCCTGCATGTTTGTGATTTGATGACCTCTTCCTTGAGTACTTTGGATTAGCCTTTTTAACTTCTTCTTTGTTTTGCTTGAGAAAACCCTCTTTCTTAAAACCCTGAAATGCAGCATCTCTTTCAGATTTTGGTAGGAGCAGAGCTATTTTCACTCTTTCTTCTTCACCATGTTGTTCCTTGATTAGTATTGATAACCTTGATTTCATTGATTGGCAAAATATGCAGAACCTATACGGTTTTCTCTATGACCCTTTCGCTGCATTTCCCTTCACTTTTGACGGTTCACCTTGTTTGTATGCTCTCTTTCTTGCCTGACAGTTTTCACTCTCTGTCACACATTCCTTGTTTTACTCTCTGTCAGATTGTGGTGACTTTGCTTGGTATGCTCTCTCTTTAGGTTGGCTTAGTGCAGTTGCTAAAACATTCTGTTCTTCCAATTAAATTATTGATTTGAAGCATGCTCTCTTTGGGGATTGAAATACTTCAGCTTGTCCAGGTGCTTGGTATACTCTTTTTCTTGGTTGGCCTTTTCTACCCCACTCTGTCAAACTTTCCTTTGCATACATTTCATTCTCACTTTCACTGTCAGATACTTCAGAGGGTTTGTATGTTGGATCTCCAAAATCACTACTGTCACTAATGTCACTGTCCTCCATATCTCCAGCTCCTCTTGAGATACGCAGGAGAGATTCATTTACATAGGCAATCCTACGTGGTATCTTTGTGTCTGATGCCTTCTTCCTTGTTTGGTGTCCTTGATAACACTCCAAATCTGCACAACTGAAAGATACAAAGAACCAGACAAATACATCAATATACAGGGTGATATTTTGGAAAAGTTTCAATCTAAGAAAACCAACTTCCCTAGCCTTTTGCATGTCTCTGCTTCTCACTTTATTCACAGAATATACAATACATGTGGAAGAACTCTTGACAATATGTGAAATGCTCTTGACTGACATGATCTGTTTAAAATGCTGTTTGTTTTTGTTGATAATTAGCCAATCCAAACAAACATGGAAATGAGATCATTAGTATGCACATCAGCATGCCAGCATCATAATATAATTTGCAAAACACATGAAAGTAAATGGAAAGCCAACTGCTGGTATTGAGCAACTATAAAAACAAAACAAATGCCACTGCGTCTCCTATATGCCTCCGCCTGAGAACCAGTAATACCAGGCATTTACCTCAAACCTTTGACCTCATTAGTTCAAAGATCCAATCACATTGTCTTCCTATATATAGTGATCTCATCAAGTTTGAAGTGCACCTCTCAATTGGTCTTGTAGACAACAAGGCTAAATACCTAGATTTTCCCAAATTGACCTCTGTGACTAATGACCTTTGACCTACATACTTCCACATCTACTTGGATCATCTTCCCATCGTGATACACACTATCCAGACACTTGAGATATATATCGCAATAACGAGCTCAAAACAATAAAATTCATAGGTTGACCTCTGTTAACCCTTGATCTTTGACCTACACGTACGTGATGCAAATCTAATCAGATCGCCTCCTGATTGTGATGCATAATGTCCTCACGTTTCTATTCCTGATCTCAAGTGACTCTTTAGATATCGCGATAACAATTAAGCTCAATACATTATATTTAAAAGTTGACCTCTGATCTTCGACCTATGGTCTCCAAAATCTAATCAGATCGTCTTCATATCGTGATACATACTGTCCCTGAGTTTAAACTTCATATCTCAAGTGGTTCTTGAGATATCTGAGAACGAAGTCATTACATGGAATTTCATAATTGGACCGCTTGTATCCTTGACCTTCGGCCTTCATACTCCAAAATCTTATCAGATCATCAGATCATTTAATTTTGGGTCACGGTCAGCGATTTTTATTCAATTTTTCCCGAAAGTACTAAATATGGGTGCTTTTAATTTAATGGCAGGGACTTTAGTGTTTCAGATCTGTGATAGTCAGACGGGAGAGTGCCTTTTTTTTCTTGACCTAAAATAGATCTTATAAACTAACCTTCCTTAGGGGCATCAGGTGGCTCACTTTCTTGTGCTGTAGTTTCTTTATCTTGTCCTGCTGATTTTCCTCCTGCTGTAAGTTGTTCAGCAGCAGACTGTGTCTGTATTGTAAGAGCTTTTTCCACAGTGTCGACATCCTCCTTGACCTTATCCATGTCTGAATTCGGTGGTTCTGCAGTAGACTCTAGGCGTATGCAAGAAAAACAAATAAATATTGTCAATAAATAATCAAGATAAAGTGTATCACATACATGAGTGGCACATAATCTTCTCTAGTAAATTGTACCATGCAATTTAAATAAGATACTTTAGCATTTGCATTTGTTTGCTGGCCTGACAGTAATTTTGGTGCCCCAAGGCCATTGAGCCTGTGCTAATTTTAAGTGTTTTGCCTACAACAATTCAATATAATCATTATTACCAATGCTAGTACCCTGAGTTTAAAGTTCATGTCTCAAGTGGTTCTTGAGATGTCTGAGAACGAGCTCAATACATCGAATTTCATAATTGGACCGCTTGTGATCTTTGACCTTTGACCTTCACAGAGCTACCAAATCTCCCCCATCTTGCGTGAGAATCACGCATTTCGGGTCCGTCTCACGATTTCACGCAGAACACCCCATTTCTCACGCAAAATGAGAAAAAGTAGCATTATTATAGATTTTTTCTTTTACCATTTTGGAGTCTCAAAACCCTAAATATCGGCAGTTTTGTCGCGCATCAATATCAATACCCCAAGTGTGTGAACTCTAAGAGGCAGATCAACCGTGCAAACGCACAAAATAACTTCTTATATATAGACACAAAGAATGTTGGTTTCAGTTTGCATTACCTCTTTACTTGCCGATTCTGTATCTTGAGGTCGAACTTGAAAAACATCTGCACTAGGTACCCAAGAGTTGTATCTGTATGAATGATAATAAACAACTTGGTGTTCGTAGCATTATCAAAGAGTACCACTTTGTAAAAGTAGGAAAAGCTAGAAATATCACTGAAGGTGATTATAATACCCCGCGAGCAATAAAAAAGACCGCTAGAAGATCTTTGACCTCAACCATTTTCATCAACAAACATGAAGTATTACCCACTTATTTATTTGTACTAAATCTGAAGAAAACTCATGCAGAAATAAAGAACTGAGCAAAATCAACATGCCATATGACCAAAACCAGCTTATGTTATAAGTTGCAAAAATTCATATGTTGCTTATATGTGTTTACTGAAACTAATTTAGATATTGCAAGCTTTTTAGTGATTACCAAACACTTGTAGTTTTCTAAAGTATAAAGTTAAATACCAAGTCAGAAGAAGAGCTATTAATGCTTTCCTTCCATTTTATCTGATGTTTTATTTGCGACTTATTGGTTGTTTTGAGGTGACGGGTCACAAATATCCCACAAATATTGGAATACACAAAAGTATTAACCCTTTTCACTTTGGTGAAATTTTAAAGAAAACATGATATTACCCAACAAATCAGCATAACAACGTCTTTGACACTGAATTTTAAGGGCGGCGGAGTGGATTTTATTATCATTATATATTTTTTTATTTATTTATTTTATTTTCTTATCTTATTTATTTTATTTTATTTTTTATTTTTTATTTATTTATTTATTTATTTATTATTATTATTATTTTATTTTTTTTTTGGGGGGAGGGGTGAGCAAAGACAAAGACATAGGGCACTGAAGGGACATAGCACCAGTGGGGGCAATTTTTTAAGTTCGATTTTTTTTTTTGGCTATGGCCCACCGCCCCCCCCCTCCCTATGTTGCACCACACGTGGTGAATTTCTTGTGTATATTCCTTCATTTCATGGTCCACCGGTGTGCAAGAAATTGTACCGGTATAAACCCGGCATCATCGGCCAGGCACCAGTGGACTGACTGGCTGGATTTATTTAGGCCTAGTTTATAGACCACCCTATAGATTCTAGAATCTATTGCATCCTAAACGGTTATGAGTATACCTTGTATTTTCTACTTTTAAGAACTTTTTCCACAGTGTGGACATCCTCCTTGACCTTATCCATGTCTGAATTTGGTGATTCTGCAGTAAACTCTAGGCCTTTAAAAAAATAAAATAAAAATAGATCTAAATATTGTTAGTAAATAATCAAGATAAAGTGTATAGGCCTAGGCCTATGTGATTCTATCACAAACACGAGTGGCACATAATCTTCTCTAGTAAATTGTACCATGCAATTTGAATAAGATACTTTGGCATTTTCATTTGTTTACTGGCCCGACAGTAATTTTGATGCCCCGAGAGGCGACAGTAATTGTGATGCCACAAGGCCATCGAGCCTGTGCTAATTTCAAGTGTTTTTGCCTACAACAATTCAATATATAGGTCTAGATCTATATCTACCAATGCTGGTCATAGTGTATATAGACCCCTAGGCCTACTGCACACAACTAAATTACGCTAATAAAGTAATATCACTAACTGATAGGGTTCTATATTTATTAATGTCCCATATGTCACCATGACTCATTTTTCAAGCAATTATAAACATAACAAATTATGGATTACTAACCAGCGAGGCAGAAAACATTTTAACTTCGATTTGCTCGATTCATGTAATTCCATGGCATTGTCATTGTTTAGCAATTAGCCTAATTATTAATTGCCATGACCCACAGGCCTTACTTTCCACACTAGGCCTAACTGTTAGATTTAGAATCTACACCTCTGACTTCAACTCCATCCAGATCAGGTCTCAGGATAAGAAAAAGTTTATAAAAATGTTAAATGTGTGGATCCAAGACTCTAGTCTCTGGAAGAGCAGATCCATAATTGACTTGAAATGAGAGTAGATCTAACGTATGCCTAGACTCTAGATCTAACTTAGACCTAAATCAAAAGTTAGGGCCTATAGGCCTACCATGTTAAAATGAAAAAGAAATAGGCCTCACTGTTAGAGTTCTAGATCTAGACCTGGGGTCTAGAGGTCCAACGTTAGATCTAAGAAATAGAGTCTAAATAAATAACTTTATCTAGATCTAGCCTAGATCTAACGTTAGACTTAACGTTTGATCTAAGTTAGATCTAACGTTAGACATCTAACACCCAGTTAGGCCTAGTCCTAATGTTAGATTCTATAGATCTAGATTCTATTTTAGTTTAATCGTGAAAAATTAAGTTTGCTTTTTGAAACTCTTCTCATTGAATCTCATGATCTTGCCAGGCATTGGCAATTGTTGTTGACTTGATTCTTGAATTTTGAAAACTGAAAGTGAAACTAAAACAAAATTAGGTCTAACGTTAACTTGGCGTAGAATCTAACGTTAGGATCTAACTTAGATCTAGGTCTAGCTGATGATCTGTATTGTAGACTCTCGAAGATCTAGTCCTACGAGTTTGCTTACCTTAACTTTTATATTTCACCACTGGGGGTACTAGTGTCGCCTAGCTAGCTACTGGTGGCCTGGTACCAGCGCGGTATATTTGTGCACGTACGTACGTGTGTGCACGTGTATGTTCAAGTATACTGCGCACGCGCACCAGTAAAAGAACTAATAAAGTTTGCTAGAAATTGGAATCTACCTATCAAAAGGGGTGTTTTTTACAAGCCTGTCATAAAAATTTACTCCCAAAGTATGTGTTTTACCAAGATATGTGTGTTTCAGGTCCACGAATCAGTGGTGTAGTAGATAATTTAAATATAATCCGTATTTATGGGTGAAAATACCGAAAACTGCGCTTCCCTCTACAGGTCCCTTTCTAATCACCACCAATATAAACCCCTTAATAGTTTGGTCCACCTATGGTAAAAGAAAAAAAAAATGGACTAGCCTTCTGCATTTGCACACGATGTTGCCTCTGTATTTGCGGGAAGACAAGCCTGCCAATAAGGACCTGCCTAACGGTCAATGAATGCCTGAAATAAACTTGAGAAACGATAGGGGGAAGTGATTATTTGCCCTCTTGGTTGTTTTCTCCCTATGATACTGTTTCTAACCACCTATTTTCCCCATATAGTAGATTGTAGGAAATTATTATTATTATTATTATTATTATTATTATTATTATTATTATTATTATTATTATCAAAATTCTCCAAAAGAGGGCGTTTATTAAATATAATAATCTTAAAAATTCCACTCTGAAAAGAAAAAAAAGAAACAAAATGGATAACAACTGGAATGAAAATACATTTTTTTTCTTCATTTTGATACTCAAAATCACTGATATCCAACAAATAAAGAGACTCTTGTCCTTCATCAGAAGTTAGGGTGTCTGTAAAAAAAAAATAATAATAATAAAATTTTTTTTAATAATAAATTCTAAAATAGCAAAAAAAAAAAATATAAAAAAAAGAATGAAACTAATCAACAACACTAGCCTCTATTTCTAAGATGCATGCAATACTTGTTTTATTTGGATCTCCAAGGAGGAGCACTATGTTTATTAACTTGCAAAAAGAAGCAACTTACAAATGATTTACTAACTCGCTACAAGGAGAAACTTATCTTCATGCAAAAAGGTTAGCACTAGAAATACTCAGGAGAGGAACAGTTTCGTTTATTGATTTTTCATACATCTCGAATGTTACCATGACGATAATCAATTTATTATGGGAGGAGTGTTGTTTATGTAACTACCAGCTGAAAGGCATGTCTGATTTGTAAAGATGTCATTACCAGCATTGGAACAATAGAACAATAGAACCCTAAATGCATCACTGCACCACTTTGGATTGCACGCATTAAATTTCACTCCACATCCGGCAAGCAACTAGGACACACCCTTATATCAGACTCAGGTATTTCACACTTTCATATACAACACTGACCTTGTTACTTTTCAGGTTAAGGTTCGTCAGAGGACGAGGCGCTTGTTGGTACAATGACAACGTATCTATTTATTTATTTATTTTAGTGTGGCGTCCACACTTGAGCACCCATTGCGCATGAGCAGACCATGCACCTGTCATGCCGAAACTGTTCGGGAAGTATGCACAGTAATGAGTCAGGTCTGCGCTAGGTTAGCCGTGAACCAATCGTTAACTAGTCGTAAACTAGTCGTGAACTGCGTTGATAAGTCGATGAACACGCATTGACACGCGTTGGACCGACAAGTTTGCGAAAACGTTGTGTATAGTTCACGAAGAGTTCGCGAAAGTTCCTCAAATTATTTCGTCGTTTAAAAATTGTAAACATTTCGAAAATTTTGTCCAGCATTCCACGCATTGCCTGCATTAACTTATCAGGACAACTACCCCCGACAATTACCCCCCGAGAAACTACCCCGGGCAATTACCCCCCGGACAATAACCCCGGAAAATTACCCCCCGGACAATTACCCCCGACAAATGACCCCCCCCGGACAATTAGCCCCGAGGACAATTACCCCGACGACAACTACCTCAAGACAATTACCCCATGGACAATTCCCCCGAGGACAATTACCCCCAAGGACAATTACCCCCAGACAATAACCCCCCCCCCCGAGGAAGCAATTTCCCCCGGACCAATTACCCCCGACGAAACAACTAGCTCAAGACGACAACAACCCCAAGACAATTACCCCCCCCCCCCTCCCCCTGGATAATTACCCCGGACAATTACCCCAAAGGACCACGTAAGATATTTGTATATTTAATATTATCCAACGGCAATATTAAAGCATGAAATGCTTAGTAATAATGTTTATCGTAAGAACGCTGTAAGGAAACAACAACACCAGACTAAACGGTCTTGTACAAGTTGCAACTTATCTTTATAATTCATTTCTTCAACATTCCATCATGTTTATTCATATTTGGTCAGGCCTAACTCCTTGTGCGCCACCTCGTCCTAACCCCTCTGCCGCACTGGTAATCCGTACATGCCAGGGTCTATATGCCCCACTGCTAACTTTCCCCCCTTGTACTTAAATATGACAGTCAATACTTCCTCATAACTTTTTTTAAAGAACTGTCGACAATGATTTTGTACTTAAAATATGTGGCATTCTTATTTTTCTCTAAAGTCACACCCAATTCTGTTTTTAAAGATTAGAGTTCAATTATGTAAACTTGCATTGTTCCAGGGCATGATTTTATTTTTTTTTTTTATTGTTTGCGATTGTTTGTGCATCAGGTTCCTATGAAAATGTAGACAAACATATTAAATTACTCACAAAAAGTTTAATGCTTACCCGTTGACGACGAAATTTATTTATTTATTTTAGTGTGGCGTCCACACTTGAGCACCCATTGCGCATGAGCAGACCATGCACCTGTCATGCCGAAACTGTTCGGG
>CALNVZ010001442.1:5834-18003 GCA_940671915.1 Paracentrotus lividus
AAAAAAATGTTTTCCACTTGTACCATTTTATTTGACACAGACTGTATATAAATCATCAATGTGTTTTTATTTCAATGGTGTGAATATTTCAGGAGTTGAAAGATTGATCTTCTATTTAACAAGGCGAAGCCAAGTGGAATGGAACGTTAATCTTCCAACAAATGAAATATTTGCACCATTGAATGAAAGAAAATAAAGGCATAACTTGTTTTTATAGAATCTATGTTAGCTGTTGCTGGTTCTGCACTTGTGGTGGGGGGGGAGGTTGGGGGCACACATCCCTTTTATTTTGGGGTGCAAATTTGATATAAATGTATGTAATGTTTTTGTGAGTGAAATGATGGAGATGTAGAAATCTGATGCCTGTAAAATAAAAATGACAGCAATTGCTTAAAAGTGCAATTAACTGTACTCCTGAGAATCATTTGTCATACATCCCTTGCCTAGTGGTGAATGGGTAAAGTCTATGGGCATGTCTCACCGGTTAATTCCTTTGAGAGAGATATTTTACTCAAATTAAATTGTCTTTGAAACTTTACTAGTGGTAGAATGAATAGCAATTAGAGGTTTATTGTTGCTCCAATGATATGATTGGTCCTCAAGAGAGCAAAATCTCGCCAACATTTTGGTGAGTATGTTCTCACTGTCCTAGAGGGAAAGTACTCATATAAATTGTTCTGTTTTAAAAATCTTCATTGATAGGCATCTCTGGTGGAGTCTGTATCAGCTGTCATCTGCCTGGGGTTCCCAATGAGAGGCATCAATGGAGACAGAGGGGTAAGACCTGCCATTTTATCTTAAAGATCGTGCCATCTTCTGGTGACCGTCACAACAAAAACGACTGTCCAAAAATATATCATAACTGCAAATGGTCAGTTGAATAGCACATTATACCTCTCTGCCGTATGGAATTTTAACAAGGGTTTTTTTTTTCACAAAGAATTTTCAGATTATTGAAAGGGAAAACAAATATTTACATGTAGCCAATCTGAATTAGAATGTATGCAATAACACAAATCTATGTACAATTGAATCTTTTCCTATTACTCTATAAGCCAATACTTTCAAAATAATTTTTTTTGTTGTTGCGATTTTGGAGTAGTTGTGGAAATTTTACAAATTTTGTGTGATGTTTTCAGTACTATAAATAGCCTTAATATATTAAAGTGGACATTTTCAGCAAGATGGAATCATGAAAATTTGCACAAATGAAATCAACGCAAAATAACCATTTATGCAGTAGGTGCCTATTATTTGAGCAGTTTGGCAATTTTGGTATGCCCATGGATGGTCTAAGAGGCTTCATCATAACGAGGCAGTTACATGTAGCTTGGTCTTGAGCACTTCGTTGTAACAGGTGTGGACTGTATTGTATAAACAAGTCTGATTGCTTTGAACTTGCAGGACCTTGATGAACCCCTCTTTGAGAGCAAGACACCAACCTTCTTTGTGATTGGCCAGGAGTCCAGCCAGTGCAAGCAAGACAGTCTGGAAGACCTCAGGGAACGGATGAAGGCTGATACCACCCTGGTGGTGGTGGGCGGGGCAGATGACCGCCTCAGACTCTCCAAGACAAAGAAGCTTCATGAGGGTGTTACCCAGACCATGGTTGACAGATGCATCCTGGTAAGTCAAGTAGAAATCGTCTAAGTCCTTGGACGACCCATAGGGACACATGTTGCAGAATTTACACGCATTTCAATGGGATGTCTGCAAACTTAGACTTATGACGGTTTTGAGAAACAGGCCCCAGAATGATAATAATAATGCAGTCATGAGGTTTCCAGTTAACCATGTGGTTAAAAGGACTTTGGCGAGAGAAGAAGAAGAAATGGAGAGGTGAGATGAGATGAGAAACAAGGAAAGAGGAATTCTTTTCTTGATTTAGTCCCGAAAAGGACTGTACACCAAATGAGAAGGCATAATGCGAAGAAGGCGTGTAGTAGGATAGCAGAGTGCTCAATGTTCTAGAGACAATTTGACTGTCCGTCTCCCATATTGTTTGATGAGGACCAATCCAAGATTCTGTTATAATGAAGACACAATTTTGCAAATGTTTAGAATCTTGACTGGGGGGAAATGCCTTGTTTGGTGCTGTGCCATCTCATTTTAATGCTCTTTGTAAGCCTAACTTCAGCCGGGGGAATATAAGATCACCTTTGTTTGTTGGATATGAGTGCTATACAAAAAACAAATACTTGCATCATTATCGTTCCAATATAGGGATAGAGCAACATCGAACTTGGGTTGCTCAGTGGTTGCTGGTCCCACAATCTGTTAGGCAAAAAGGCGTTCCAGCACCCCTGTTTCACCTTCATTCTGCACAATACAACTTGAAGCATTTTTTTTTTTTTCCAGGATGAGATTTCAGAGTTTCTGACTGTGGTGCTATCATCCACCTACCATGGGTCAGGGGATGCAGAGGGGGAACATCACCACCACACCAAGAAGAAGGAGAAGGAGAAGAAGAAGAGAGTCCAGAGGAACCTCTCTACCGAGATGAAAGGAAGGAAGACGCCCCCAGTGTCGGGTTCTATCCCCGGTCGACGTGCCAGCACCCCAGCAAACCTTGCAGAGGTTTGTAATTGTTTTTGGATTTTTTGCACTGTAGTTTTCACCTTTTTATCAAAACATACATATACTAGGTATGTTTATGTCCCAAGCATGATTTTTAATTTGATTTGAACATGTGAAAACATCGCATTATTAGTTCGGGCTTTCCAAACTCAAACGAAGTAGGTTTTCAAGTTAATGGCTCCCCCCCCCCCCCCCCCCAAAAAAAAAGGTTATACATGTAAATTTTAATGTAATAAACCAATAAGAATGGATTTGAAAATGTGTATGCTTTTTATAAGATGTATTATTTTGTTCTCTTAATATACCCATTGATAATACATTGAATATGTAATATTTTTCCTTAAATTTTTTTCAAATTCAATATGAATCCCTTTTGAAAGAGAAAGCATTTTCCACAGAGGAATACTAATATTTTGTTTGTTTTCTTCTCAAACAGCATTGGTTATCTCCACGTTGCCATCTACGGCCAAAGGCTCCAAAGCACGCAGCCTCTCCGCACACCATACCCCTACACCCTCTGCCCTACCCCTACCACCACCTCTACCCCCTCAATCCTCTCAGATCGCGCCACCACTGCCCCCCCTGCACACAAACTCCCACCTTCCAAACCTCTCTCCGGCGCTTCCGTCATGCAGCTTTACACCCTTTCCCTAAAGGCCCACCATCTCCTCATCCTCCCCTTCGACTCGTCATCTGCCATCAAGAACTCTTTGCGGTGCGCTGTCTTCGGGAATCAGTGAAAGAGTTCAGCTCACAGTATGCAGCATTACTAGCCAGGGTGGCTAGCCAGAGCAAGAGGAGAAGAAGACCAGGGATCAGTGAGGTTTGGAGGATCCAAAGGCAGCGGCTTTCACAATGCTGGCTCTGAAGGTAGCGGTACCATTTCTTCAGCCAACCGTCAATACAGTTCTACTTCGTTATTACGAAGATGCTGGGACCAAGTCTATTTTTCACCAAAATCTTGTAAACACTGAATGCAGAGACTCATAGACACCTGTGCACATGTTGAAATCTGACTGGCGAGAACTCTGTGTCCTAGACAAAACTTGTATTTGTCCCTTGTCTATAAAACAGGAGTAGACTGTATTAACTTTCGGTTTGTGGTGATGTGTTCACTATTCAAAATGCTTAGTCAAAGTTCTGATACCAATTTAAAACATATTTAAAATGGGTACACTTGGTAGTTTATAGACAATGTTGAATCTGTTGAAACAAATTCATGAAGACTAAATGTAAAGCAACAATATGATCCGTAGCTAAATTGCTTATGTCTACCTATTATCACATTACACTATGTTTGCGAAGGCCACAATAGTTGACTGTCTGCCCATGTTGGACAAACTAGGAAAACATGGGGTGCTGATAAGATAATGTTACTATAAATACTTAATAAAAATTTTAATTTGTCCTTTCCTCTGTGTTTATGCATGGCATTGATGCTACAACCATCATAGGAAACATGTAGCACCCAGAGAACCCAGCACCACATACAGTACGACGTAACAGATGAAGAGACTGATCTCCACTGACCCGTGGTAACAGAAGGCATTCTGTCTCCAGTATCACCGTCTCTGCACAGCTGAAGCGGTTGTCTGCTGACACAAATCGCCTCCAAGTTGTAACACCTGCCAGTACACACTTGTTTCATCCGGGCTGAGCTTCCCCCGGTTCTGGGTGTCCACAAGCTTCCGTTAGCCGTCAGCGGGGCGACAGGTCGGAAAGGAACAAGGTCTCCGTGACCATAGATCCGGACAGTCTCTGACTCGCTGCACAGCAGATGGGTTTGCAACTCTTAACAACATCACAGGCAACTTCAGGGGTTTCCACAGGGTAGCCTCCTGCATGGATTGAGCCTTTAAAACATCAAGGAGTCAGCTGAAAGAAACATCTTGCCCTAACAGGATGAGAGTTCTTTGATATGTTACAACACCAAGCAGGCTTTTAGTCAGGCCTTCCCAGTAGTGATGGCGGAGCTGCTAGCAAGATGAGTGAACCTCAAGGCATCAGGGCCAGTAAGGAACTGACTTCTGACACAACTACGTTATCGGCTTCTTACTTTCTGGCTAGACATCATAAGTTGTTCACTTGCTCTGTGAGTGCCCAACTCGGATGTGAAAGACCTCCAGTTTGGCCATGGGCACTTCCCACACCTGATCTCACAGCCTTAAAGCAGCCTCAGTCCGCTCTGCCAAAAGTCACCTGCACACTGCCACCAAACCCCCCACCTGTCGTTGCTAGAAGTTCAGGACCAAACCATGAGCCCTAGCAATGTCAGTGGAGGCAAGTCCTCAAAGTTTCACAGATGTCTCCTCTTGTCTTATCGGGCTCAGCAGATACTAGTGCAGCTCAAAACTTCCAGAAATCGGTGGATGAGGAAAGAGATGCCACAGGTACAAGCTATTCAGAAGCTGCAGTTTCGAACTTCCCATCACACAGCCTCTCTAACTGTTTGCCCGTGCACCAACTCAGTGACGCAGGCAAAATCCTGTAAAGATCTAGAGCATGGTTCTCTACCCCTCACCACTGTTTCGGGAAAACCGGGTTCCCAGTCAAGACACTTGCAGTCTAAAGTGTTGCCCAATCTAAAACGATACTCCTGCAATCAACAAACTCCCTGCTGAGAAGAGTCTCTGAGTAGCAAGTCTGCACTCGAAGATAGTCAACTGTTCCTTAGCATCGTCATGGTGACGAACAGCATCTGACAAGCAGTGGGTAAGAGAAGAAGGACGCCCACTAGATCCTGAGACTGTGCCACTGTCCAAATTGAAAAAGTATGAACCTCAAGAAAGCCAACCTCAAGCAGAGGTAGTCCGTCGGACTGTAGTGATCTGACACGTCTTCCACTCGCCAAGCTCAAGGAGGCATTCTGAAGGATCTAAAATCATCGTACAAGACATCCTCGGCACCTTCAACCCCACCATCAAGATCGTCTCCCAAGCCAAGACCTGTCTCTTCCACATCAGAAACCTAAACTGTCCGCTCACCCGCTCATCCCCTAGCAGCCTCAAGGAGTACCGGAGGGCTGCCGGCTCATAACGTCGAGAACGAACGCGCTAAACGACGTCATCAACATGACCATGCGTGATTGACGACGACCACCACCGACCACATCCTCTGTTGTCTGATGTTATACCACTCCAGGATTGTACTTGTCCTGAATCTACCGCGTCTCTCGCCCAAGCCACAGGCATACACATCAAGTGCATTCGGAAGATGGAAAAGCCCCGTATATGAGCACGGATGTCGTCCAAGGATCCGGTGAGTTCTGTAAAGATCTGTCATCTCGGAACACTCCTCACTAGGCGTGCGAAGGGGCACCAGACAACTATCGGAATGATGAAAGAATGCGTGCCCTATGTCTGATTATTAGTATAATTGTTTAATTGTTATGTCTACAGATGAGCCGAATCTTGTTAATTATTCTGGAAATTGTATATAATAAAAACTCGTTTTACCTTTATTGCTAGAAAAGTAAAGATTGAATAATGAGTCCCAATTTTACAGTCACCGTTGCCATGTCAATAAATTCATAGATCCACCGGTTCATATTGCGTATTGGAGAGCCTTAAATATTGGCATGTTTCAGCAATTTACGAAACCAATTATAAACTTTGTCGGATGTCTGTGTTACTTAGTAACTCTAAAAATTTTATTTAAAAATTAGGCAACGGAATAAGTTGGAAAGTTTGAACAATTGAATAAAAGATATCTTGATAGCACCGTAATGTATGGATTCCCCAACCAGACACAAAATGATAAATAATAGTATCCTATTAAACGTTAATTGGTTGAAAGGATTAAGGACCGTGGTGTGTGGTATGTAGATGATGATGTGTGATTGACATATATAATGGGTAGGGGTTCATAAAGCTACCGTTCATAAAGCTACGCACTTTGCAAATATGCGCTAAGAATGGGGCCAAAATATCACTCGTATAATACAGCGCGCCGTCATAGCAAAATAGTGTTCATTTCAAGTTCAAAATTCCACCTTTACGGCTAAACATAGGAAGCAACGTGCTAAAAAGGTAAAAAATTATTGAATTGTGGTAACTATTTCATAATATATCATGAAAATTTGGGAATGAAAACACATTATTAAAAGCGTTAAATCAAACTTCAAAGAGAGTGCGTAGACTTATGAACCGTTCTTTTCTGACGGCAACGTAGGAGAGGTTCGATCTCCGCCCTGCTATTTCGAATCTGAGTTACCATGTTTTGCACCAAGTTAATCCTCACAAAATTCAGCAAAAGATGTATAAAATTAATAATATAAAATAAATTCTATGACTTTCAATTGTCAAACTAAGTGCGTAGCTTTATGAACCCCCTTCATACATTATTAAGAGATTTTAGCTTTGATTGAAAAATATGGTTTTATAAAAGAATTCAGTTTTCATGCTATAACATGATAAAATATCACCCTTAGAAAATTATGATCATAGATCTCTTGAAAATTGTATAAAATTATTAAGCAAATGTCCAATCATAGCTGGTTTTTTGTTGTTGAATAATTGCCTTTTTGATTGTATACAGGGCTCTGTCATGTACAATAGTCATCGTTTTATCAGACAATTCTTTACGAGAATTAGCACAAGGTGAAGAAGAAAAATTGGTCTCAATTTTATTTTAAATTTGCAGTTAAAAAGATAGAGGAATGAAATTCTTTCTTTACATTGTTATTTAGCTAATTTGAGATTCAGATTCAAGAAATTGAATTATCACCTTACATCTCAGGAATTGGCCGAAATTTGCGCCCTTGTCTACCGTGTACATGGCAAATTGACTCTCAAGAAACCTTTTATGTATCACCCAGGTGTTAGATGACGCGGCTTGAATGAACCTAGACCATTTAAGTTGGACTCTCCAAAATCCAATAATTATACAACCACATTGAAGAATACAAGTGGTTCACCGGCAAGATTGCACTAAGCTTGTATACATAATGAAGTTTATATGAAATATATTTACTGTTATTAATTTCATTGACTGAAAAGTAACGTCTCACCCGTAAATGCCTGTGAAAAAAAAAGCTGGCTATAAACACATAAAATTCATTAACTGAATAATAACGTTTTGTGATTTATCTGTCCAAAAGTGTCTCCATATTGGGTCTAGAGACTCACATATTCATACAATTTCTAGATTAATTAATGCCTCAACTGCCCCCCCCCTCTCAATCAAACCCCAATTGACAGAAGGATGTATAGACATCAACAAAAGTTTAGTTATTTTAATAGTGTTTTAATACATTACCTCGAATGAAATCTCATATACTTTTAACACATATCGTATAAGGAGATTCACCTTTGTTCTATATGAATTAAATTTAGTATCAATGCTCAATAAAAATTGCACTGGACTGTATATGTATGTATGGCACTGGCAATTGGTGTAAATGACAGAAACATTGCAGACACCATTTTATTTTTTACTGATGTGTCATTTGTCCACTCATACATCAGTTATATTGTAGTGGGGGGGGCGGGTGCAGAATCGTCTATTTGGCCATTGTGTTAAGATGTGAGTTGCACAGATGCCGTACAATTTGTTCTTTTTATATTGGTAATGGCAGTGAGGATGGTTGTTTTACGGTAGTTATATTGATGAATGATATTGTTTGAAAGTTGATAATGCTGCTATTGATGGTAGTGATATACAAAGTGAAAAAATGAGGGGTTTCTAAGAATATTAAGTAATCTCTATGGGGTGACCTTGTATCTCAAAACTTGGATGGAAGATGCTGACATTAATTTGTTTATAATGATGTTAATAGAGTTGATGATATGATGTGATGACGAAATGATGATGGATGATGATGATGGTGATGATGATGAGATGATATGCGTTACATTTATCGCGTGGAAAAATGTACGTCTTCAGTCACTTGAAATAAAAGACAATCACCTCATCCCAATGAATATATATAGAGGGCGAACAGATGACCACATTCCTTGCATTGATAATGATAATGGTTAGTAGCTCTATCAAGTCGTTGGGTATATAATTTAATAGCAGTGCATACGCATGATGATTTTCCCATTTTTCAGATACAGTCTTTTTAGACACCAGCTGTTGGGTAATCGGCACACACGCACATAATCTGCTCATCGACCACTGCCCATCCTTCGATCGTCATCATTCAAGCTAGCTATTTCTATGCCATCCATCATTAATCCTTGCTTCCAGGCGGTCCCTTGCTTCCATGGCCTTCGCCATTTTGATCCAGTCACGTTATCCTGTCGTTTCTCTTTCGTCTAATTTTGCTTGATTTCACCTGCTCCCCCTTTCTCTCTCCTTAACATTTCCCCATTTTATTTCATTCCAAGTTCAAATTCGATTACTTCTCTCAATCACTCATCCATTTCACTTCCTTTTATGTATTATTTCTCTGATAGGCATATAGTCTTCCGCATTCCTCGCTTGCTTGTCAAGAGGTATCCTGTCATGGTATCAGTCTATATATAGCGTTATCAGGATAAACTACCCCTGGACAATTATCCGGAGGACACCTACACACCATAATGGTGGGTTTAGAGGATTAGATATACATCATTATTAATTATAAAAACTTAGGCAAAAATAATGACATGGTTTCGAGGCAAAAATATCTCCTACAAAGATTATCACTTACTGAGTCGTAATTATACATCAAGATTGAGATTACAACTATAAACGAGTAATCACCATCGTCATCGAATTTCAGGTCACTACAAGTAATTTACATTAACATTGAGCCTCAATCTTTTCATTCCTTCTCATCCTCTCCTTCCCCCTCTTCCTCCACTACTTCTCCTCTCTTCATAAGATAAGCGTCTCCTGAAAAATCCCATCCTTCCCTTGCTGCTTTTTATTCATGAGTATGCAAAAGCCGTGGATTAATCATGCGGAACAGAAGAGAACATGATGCGCATGTAACTACATTGGCCGAGCTTAGATGAGTCACAACTCTCTCATTAGCTTATCCATCGCTTCCATCCACCAGCCCTTTCCTCGCCGGACCAGGTGTTTTACGCTCATCCTCCCTCCGCAGCCCCCGTGATGCGCGTAGTGGTGGAAAGATAATAGATGAAGTGAATTGACAAAGGGACAGATGAAGAAACAGAATGGCATGGAGGGAAGGAGGAGAAGGGGGAAGGAGGGAGAGAGGGAGGGAGGGAGGGAGGGAGAGAGAGAGAGAGAAGAAGAGAGAGAGAGAGAGGGGAGAGATAGAGGAGGGAGGGGAGGGAGGGAGAAAATGCGAGAAAGGATGGTAGAATGAAAGAAAAGGGAGAGAAAGAGGAAGAGAGAGTGAACATGGAAAAAGAGATGCAACGGACGTAGAAAGCAGAATGTGGGTGAGGGTCCGCGAATAGGTGGTGTTGGTAAGGGCTCGGTATGTCGTCTGAAATTTTCTCTGGCTCATACGACTATAAATTATTGGCGCCCATTAATGATTGAATGTCCATACCCTCTGTAAATTTCCCTTATCTCATCATAAAATTGCGAAGTATAACACTGATAGGAAAAAAAGGGAACCCACACACAATAACGGTTATTCATTAAATAATCATAGGTACTTTTATCTTCTTCTATGGCTAATCAATAGAACAAAATCATGGACAACGAGAACAATAATAATGACCAAATACCTCGGGGCAAATAATTATTTTTACGTACCTTCATCATTATCCATGAACCATATGGTCGTACATGAGGCATTAAATCTTTTTTAAAATTCATGCATAACGAGTTAGATATGATTTCATCTTAATTATCATTCTCATTTTATTTAACTTGGTAAGGATAATTATGTTCACATTTGATACGTACATGTCGTTTAATCAAGGATGTGAAACAGATGTGGTTGTGTTTTACACTTCTCGTATTAAAAAAAAAGAAAAGAACATTTCGCTAAAGCCCCATTATTAAGCAAATGTATAAAATATTATAGTAATAATATAGTATTTTTAGAGAGTACACACCTTATTTCTGTCAAAAAAATAATCCCGAGGTCATACATGTACATGCCAAAAGTAATCATTGTTAAACTTCTTCAAAAGATTAGAAAACAGAAAACATGATTCCAACTTCAATTTAGCCGACCCTTATTCATAAATCGTAATAATTAGTACCTCAAAAATCATTAAATTAAACTCACCAGTGAAACACAAACAGCCATCCGAAGTAATTTGGAGCCAATGAAAATTTCTTGTTATGTTTTTAAAAGAACTTTGAATTAAATTTGGTTTTTTTTTTTTTCTTTTATTTTTGATTATACCTGCGCTGTCAGGGATGTCGGGGGAAGTTTGATAAGTATAATATCAAATATGAAAATATACAATTGAATTACTGCTGACTTGTCAAAATCAAATGCTTGATGCATTTTGTAAGACCAGTCCACATTTTGAGAGAAATCCTATAAACTATTTTGTAATACTATTGTTGCCCCCCCCAATATAATCCACATAAAAGTACATTAGATTATTTGGTTACATTTATTCAGTTTTAATAGTCAATTTGACAACTTAATCTAAAGTCATCCAAATTCTAAGCAAACCTCGATCTCCCTGTCACATTATTAGCTGCCCTAGTAGGCGCTAAAACACTCGAGAATTCTCTCCTACCGGTACCACTTTACTTCACATGGTTCGAGTGTGGCAAATTCGATGAATGTCTTGGCAAGCGGGTGTTAGTGTGTTGTGTGAAATTCGAACCAATAACATTTTGACCAAACTCCGCGAGAAAGGACAAGGACCACTTATAATACTTCTGTCAAAAAAAACCGAGTCATACATGCCTAAATAACAATTAAACGTTTCTTCGATATAATTAGGAAACAAAAATTACCAGCATAAATATCTCTGAGATAGCGGTCCACAAATATTTATACAGAAGATTTCCTCTCACTAATTTATTAGTATCACTACAAAATGCATTACTTCAAATGATGATCATATATCTATATATTAATAAATCGAGAGGAGTTTTGTAAAAATATAAAAACAGGCTTGCGAAATACAAAATCACTTTAGTAGTGTGGACCAGATAATTAAGTTTACAGTACACCGTGCATCTATCATGCTGATTGAAAGAAAATACATATCAAATTATCAAAGAAGAAGTTAGTACCATGAAACAATTTTTAATATTATAAATACCACTTACCAGTAGGGCGCAACGATTGCTTTATTTGCACTTAAATATCTATTGATCATTTGCGATTCAAACTTTTTCCTTAGAAAAAAATTGCACCAACGTTGTTAAATATTACTATGCTCCAATGATTATGATTTTAACCCAAAAGAGATATAAATCAATTAAAAGGGAAAAGAAAGAATATATATATCATTAATCCTTCATAATATATTAAACAGTGAACTTGTTAAATAATTGAACCCTATCGATAACAAAGTCCAATTATTTATACGTAACAATAAGTTTTCACACAATGAAAGAATCAACAGTTCAGTAAAATGAAAAAAGCAACATATCCTTCTTTAAAATCAACACACATATAAAGTTAATTGTACCTCAATAATATATATAGTTATTTCAAAATACACATATGGAATGCACTTTCCAACGTCATTGGCGTTATGAATACACTTTG
>CALNVZ010001449.1:0-22236 GCA_940671915.1 Paracentrotus lividus
ACTCAAAATTTGTGATATATTATCCCTACATCTCATATGTACTTTCTCACTTTGGATGTCTTGGTAAACACAAATCTAAACCCTTGAATATTTATATAAATGTTAATGTACGTTAATAATTAGAGTATAATTTTATAGTTATATTACACTGTTCGTCATAAAGGTGGAATATTTTTTTCTGGCTCAAGCGACATTATGTTGCTCCGTTATTAATTTCTTGAATGTGTTTGTCACCGCTTTCACTTTCAGGGATCCTGTGTATATCTTGGACGTTTCTTCAACTCTTCCCGGGGATTTTTCTTCAAGAAAGTTTGTCACCCCCAGAGATGGCCATTTTCGTCATTTTTTCTTATTTTTGGGGCCCTTTTTTGTTCACGCGACCCACCAAGGCCCCCTCAGTCCAATCCCAAGGAAATACGTCTAAGGAGGAGATTTGTAATTGTTCTTTAAATTAAATCTAGAGTTATGGTTACAGGCTCGACTCTTTGGTCTAGGGGAGGCATCAAAATTTATTTTGATTGGGGTGCAACATTCATTTTATTCATTTTTACACCATGGAAATTTTTATCTTCCGTAAATTGAATTGTAAAATCTCAACCAAACATAAATTTTAAAAAAATATTATCAATAATGACTATTTACAGCCTTGTCATCAAGGCTAAACAAAATTTAAAGGGAAATGGTGATATTTAAGGGTTAAAGGTGGTTTTTCATTTCTTTTGTTTTCAGCATAAAGATGGAATAATAATAATAATAATAATTGGAAATTTATAATGCGCAGTTTCTATATGTATATACTCAACTGCGCATGAGATAGTGAAAGAAGGATGAACAATACAAAATATAGTTTAGTCAATACTAAGGGGGAACCTGGGTCTGCATATAAATATCTATGAAAAACTTTCCTGAAACAAATAGGTTTTCAGGTTGTTCTTAAATACATTGATTGATAATGCATGTCTAATTGTGGCAGGGAGACTATTATTGAATTTCCGTGCAACGCAAACAAAGGCACGGTCACCCAGAGTAACCTTTGTTTTACCAGGTGGAATATTCAGCAGCATGGTATCATGGGAGCTACGGAGCCTGTAGGACTGGGTGGCTGCTTTTGAGGTCAGGAGTTCACTGAGATAAATGGGGGCCAAGCCACTGAGTGCCTTATAAGTAAGGACGAGTATTTTGAATTTAATTCTTTGATGAACTGGAAGCCAGTGCAGATCATGAAGTAGTTGGGTTACATGAGAGAATTTGGGGGAATTGCAGATAAGTTTAGCACATGCATTTTGCACACGTTGTAATTTACATATCTGAGATTCTGGTAAGCCAACCAGTAGTCCATTACAGTAGTCTAATTTGCTTGTTATAAAAGCATGGACTAATGTAATAATACAAGTGCGGGTTAGGTATTTACGAATGTGAAGTAGGTTGTACAGATGATAGAATGCTGCTTTGCATGTTTTGGATAATGGCCGGTCTCCATGTTAAACTGAGAGTCGAACCAGACACCAAGGTTTTTTGCAACTATCGACTGCTCGACTACAGTGTTTCCGACTGTTATACGATTTATATTCAGTTTTGACACTTGCCTAGGTGTTCCAATAATAAGAAATTCAGTTTTGCTGTCGTTGAGTTTCAACTTACAGCTTAACATCCACATACGAAGATTCTTTAGACAGTGTTCAAGAGCTGATCAATACAAGACTGTTCTTGTTCCCTAACTGGGCGTAATGAAATGTTTAACTGAGTATCATCTGCATAGCAGTGACAAGATATGTGCTGAGGGTATGCTTTGATGATAGCAAAAATGCGACTAGAATAAAGGGAAAAAAGGAGGGGCCCGAGTCTTAATTGAGACTTGTGGAATCCCCCATCTAACATCAAATTTCTTTGAAGTGATATTACCGATTGATATTTGTTGCTCCCTATCGCACAGGTAAGACCGAACCCAAGACAAGACATTACATGAAATGCCAAAATCAGACTGTAACACCTCGGCCAGTATACTGTGATCGACCGTATCGAATGCAGCACTGAGATCTAAAAGTATTAGAAATGTGACCTTCTGCTGGTCCATTGCCATAAGCAGGTCATTCTTAACTCTTAGTAAAGCGGTTTCTGTACTATGGTACTTTCTATACGCCAATTGTGTAATAGGGAAAAAGTTGTTACGAAGGAGGTGATCCTGAATTTGAGCAGTGGCTGCCCCTTCAACCAACTTCGACACATATTGGAGGTTACTTCTTGGCCTGAAGGTGCTGAAGTTCATTTCAGAATTGGGTTTCTTTGGAATAGGTTTGACCAAGGCAAGTTTCCAACCTGAATGAAACTTTCCATTACGTAATGACAAGTTTATGATTTTTGTAACCACAGTTAGTAAGGTATCTAAACATTCTACAACTAATCTTGTTGGCATTGGATCAATGGAACATGATTTTTTTTACTGAGGTTCATAATAGGTTTCCGAACATCACTTAGAGATAATAACGTGAAATTGTCCAACTTGGGTGGAATGGTTGAGGATGAGCAATCAAAGGAATTATCAGCACTGATATCCTCTTCACGTAACACTGATTCGATATCACCAAGTCCATTGACAAAATCATGGCTATCAACACCAGGAGGTATGTCATGTTCAACAAGGATTTTGTTACACCAAAGAGTTTCCTTTGATTTGAGCTATTGTCAGTAATACACTCAGTATAATACTTAGTACGAGCAATATTCATTACAAACAACAACTTGTTTCGAGCTAATTTAAAAGCATTGTGATCAGAGACCGACTGAGATTTCCGCCACTTCTTTTCTGCTTCCCTTCTTTTTTTCTTTTCAATTCTTACGTTATCAGTAAACCATGGCACTCTGGGACGATTATTAACCTGTTTTGAACACAGAGGAGCATGCTTATCTAGAACAGACCGTAAAGTAGAATTATAAGTCGTCAAGAGAATCAGGAGGGTTTAAACATAGCTCACTTGAAGCGAGGTCATTATTAACAGAATCGAAATTAACAGTGGAGAGTTTGCGAAAGGAGACCTCATTTACAGACAAAGAAGGTTTGCAAACTATAAGCGTACATAAGCGTACTTTATGCGTACATAAAATATTCCGAATTTTCACCAATCTCGTTTTTTACTTCAACCCCTCCCCTAGACAAGAGACCTAAGCCTGTCCCCAGAAATATAGATTTAACTTAAAGAACAATATAAAACAATACACCTCAGTCGCGTTTCCTGGGGGTAGGACTGAGGGGGCTTGATCGGCCGGGAAAACAAAAAGGGGCCCCCCAAATGAGAAAAAAAATGACAAAATGGGCATCACCGGGGTTGACAAAAAATTTTTGGAAAACGGTCCATGCGAAGGGTTGGGAGAATGCCCAAGATATAGCCAGGGTCCCAAACAGTAAAAGCAGGGACAAACATATTCAAGAAATTAAAGTCAGAGCAAAATCATGTCGCTATAGCGGCAAAAAAATATTCCACCTTTATGACGGACAGTGTACTTAATAATACTGAAATACCTTTAATAACAATCAATCGGTGAAATATCTTCAATGGTGCAGACAAATAATAATTTGATGGATCCTTTTCATGTACTCGCCCTTCAAAATCTTAATGTAAGTAAACCCCTTCCAAAAAGTTCCGCAAATCGATTTCGGCCCATGATAACTTTTCAGGTATGCTTCAATTGTTCCTGATAGTCAGACTATTGGAAAGAATATTTATTCCCCTTTTTATTGATATCCAATTTGTAATGATTGAGTCATGCTTCAATGCACACAATGTCAGAATATGGAGAAAAGTAAAACGTCAAATGTTGCAAAATGCAGTTTTATTGGTCAAATTGTATTCATAAACTCGACTTTAGGCCCTGATAACTTTTGGAGTATTTTATCATTTTTATTGAATTTTATACCATTGTCAAGTTCAATTATTCTCCTTTTCAACGATACCCTAATTGTAAAAATAGTATTTTTGGTGTATGCACAGAACATCTGAATGTTAGGAAAAGTCAAAAGTCAAATGTTGCAAATTGAATGCCTATTGTGACTATAATATTGTCTATTGCGAGTTACTCAATTTGAGCAATAACAATGCATTTCGCAACTTTTCATTTTATACTTTGCATTAAATTCATGTTACCATTGCAACTAGGGTATCAATAAAAAGAGGAATAAATGAACTTTTCACTGTTACAAAAATTGATAATGATCAAAATCCATATTAAAACGTATCAAGGTTCAAAGTTGTGTTACAGAACATCTAAACTGAACGTTATCTTTTACTTTGCCTTTTATTCAGGTGGTATTCAGGGGTTCCGTGGACCCAGGCATGACATCACCATGACAAATTAGGTATCAATAAAAAGAGGAATAAATGAACTTGACGATGGTATAAAATTCAATAAAAATGATAGAATACCTCAAAAGTTATCAGGGTCCAAATCGGAGTTGCGGAACTTCAATGCGATAAATAAAAGTGCATTTTACAGCATTTGACTTTTTATTTTTCTCCATATTCTTATAATCAGTGCATTGAAGCATGACACAATCATTACAAATATGATATCAAGAAAACGGGGAATATAATTATTATCTTTTCAATGGTATGAATATCAGGAATAACTAATGAGTACCTAAAAAGTTTTAATGGCCCAAAGTTGATTTGCGGAACTTTTTGGGAGGGGTTTAGTTCAACGAAAATGGTTCACATTGACTCAGTTGAATGAGGGGTCATCCCAGACACCCACGAGTCATACAGCCCACAAACTCAGAGTAAAACATCGCATTACATAGTAGGGGAGAGTGGGGTTAGTTGGAACACGGGGTTAGTTGAAACAATGTCATTTTTTTTAACGGTGGTGAAATATTTATAAAAATCTACCCTCTAGTTGTTGTTCATGTTGAATTATGCGTGGCTTGTTTTACGAGTACGATGAGGCCGGTAGATGAAGAGGTCTTCACAAAGATGTTTACGATAACGACATGTTTATTCTCAACCTGAAGCTAGAATACTATTTACATCTGATATGCGATATAGCTATGGTATCGCTAATAGTATAATGACATAGCAAATAGTATATCGCAACATCCCCCTTCCTTTGTAAAGAAGCAGAATGTGTACATTCAATGTTTGAGTATACAACAATATATATTGTTTTGATAACAACACTTTTGGTATATATTGTTTTGGTATCAATATCCTTTTGGTTTCTTTTGGTAGCCTGTTAATTTTGGATATTTGTTTTTCCAATGAAATAAAGTTCAACTGGTTTGAGTAGGTTAACTGTTCAATTTGACATAAGTTTTCCTTTGATGCAAATTGAATATAATATTTGGTATAACAGTTATGATTTATAAAATCAATAAGTTTTGGTAAGCAAATGATTCCAGATATTATGCTTGTTGTCATACCAAGAATATTGTACTGTACAATGATTATACATGCAACATGAATAATAAACTTTTGAATTGAAAACTATATGCGTCTTCAGTCTTCTTTCGAATTCTTCAAGAGTGTCTTCTGTTTTCTCTCTTCTTTCGAAATGTTTTTAGAGTTATCAATCTTCAATAAGTCTCACTGGTTTGCGGATTGTTCGACCATACCTCGTGGTTTTCGAGTTTGTCGCTTGCTTTTGAGATTGATTGTTTAGAGTTTCCGACGTCGAAGTTGGTTGATCGTTGTCGTTGTCCTCTGGTGGGGTATCTGCGGTGTGGTCTTCGTCGAACCTTACACGTGTCGGAGTTGGGTTCGCTGTAGGGATTTCCCTCAGGTGAGATCGGTTACGTCTCAGGATTCCTCCGTTGGGTGTTTCGATTTCATACGACCTTGGTTCATCGCAGACTTTGGATACTTTGGCTGGTATCCAAGTGTGATCTTGAGGATGTAGGACTCTGACTGGTTGTCCCACATGAAGAGATGGAAGTTCTGATCCTGCATGTTGGTCATGCGTTTCCTTCATCTTGTCTCTGCGGTTCAAGAGATGATCTGTAGTGATTGATTCTCTTGACAGATGATGACTTGGAAGTGTTGTCCGGATCGGTCTCCCAAATAACAATTCTGCAGGTGATCTCATGTGATTGTCTACTGGTGTTGCTCTGAGATTCATCATAGCTAGTTGACTATCTTGACCAGTCTGAGAACACTTTGTCAACAGATTCTTCACTGTACGAACCATCTGTTCTGCTAATCCGTTGGATCTTGGATAGTGCGGAGAAGATGTGGTGTTTTGGATTGACCACTTCTTACACATGTCCTGGAAAGGTTGTCCGACAAATTGTGGACCGTTGTCAGATACGAGCTCTTCTGGTGGACCAAATAGATTGAAGAGTCCGCTCATCACGTCCGCTACTGCTGCACTTCTGGTATCTTTCAGCTTGTAGATTATCGGATACTTCGAGTAATAGTCAGTGACGAGTAGATATTCCTGTCTATTGAGCATGAACAAGTCTGTTCCTAGTCTGGTCCAGGGTGCTGGTGGTACATCATGGGGAAGCAACGGCTCTTTCTGCTGCCTTGCTTGGTGTTCCTGGCAAGCATCGCATTGTCTAACGATCGCTTCTATGTCTTTGTTTATGTTTGGCCAGTATACCGTGTCGCGAGCTAGTCTTCGTGTGCTTTCGATTCCCATGTGACCTAGATGGAGCTGTCTAAGGATGTCTTGTCTAAGTGTCTTCGGTATGATCACTTGACTTCCCTTGAAAAGTATTCCGTGTGACACTCCAATCTCTTCTCTGTACGACCAATACGATCTGATAGGTGTTGGCAGTTCCTGAATAGTTTCCGGCCAACCCTGAGTAACTACCAGCCATAATGATCTGAGCTCCGGGTCAGTCATTGTCTCGGTCTGTAGTTGTGCTCGTTTGGTTTGTCCGAAGAAGATTGTGTCGATGTGATGCGAGTTTTCCATTTCGGCACAGATGGATTCTACTCTGACATCTAGTGGAACATCGCGGGCTTCCTTGGGGTTAGGAAGTCTGCTCAAGGTATCCGAAAGAATCATCTCTTTCCCTGGTCGATACTTGACTTGGCACCTGTATCCTTGTACCTTGATCAATAGATCTTGAATACTCGGGTTTGTGCGGCTTCTTCAGACGTTTCTTCCAAATGTTTCCAATGCCGTTATCTGTTATGCACAGTGAATTCCTTCCGAACAGGTAAGTAGGGAATCGGGTGTATGCCAAAGATAAGGTAGTGTTTCCCTCTCTATCTTCGAGTATTTGGATTGCGCATCGGACAAGCGTTTTGGATGCAAATGCTACATGTCCCTCTTGGACAGGCATGCTCCGAGTCCTTCATTGATCAGATCACTCAAGGATTGTGTCTTTCTTTGGATTGAGAATTGCAGGCATGCACCTGAATGCGACTGCTCTCTCAGCCCTCCAAGCATGTTCTGATCTTCATCCAGACGAATGGAGTTCCTTGTGAAGGAGTCACGAAGCGGGCTGACTTCTCTGAGAATTGGAATGTATGCTGCTAGGTACGTGAACAGCCTAGGCATCTCTGAACATCTCTTTGTCCTTGGGGAAGCATAGAGGCGACGGCTTCAAACTTCGCTGGATCTGATGGAGGATTCCAGATCTTTGTGTACAGTGATCCGAAGAAGTTGATCCTTCCTATGATGTTTACACTTGTGGTAGTTAATTGTATATCTACCATCTCTGGTAAGCGTAGTTGTGTCCGCTTACATTTGGATAATGTAGGTTCTCTAGAGACAGTTTGTGTATTGCATCCATGAGTGTGATAACCCTAGTTTGGTACTGATTGAATCCTAGAATGAGAACAGATCCTTACTCTGCTACGTAGAACGAGTGTGTAGTCCAGCCTGTACTTGTTTACTTACATTTTTAATCTACCTACCCTGCACGGTACTTGTGCCTTTCCATACACTACAAGCTTTGTAGATGTAGGTTTGAGCATTACGTCTTGTATTTTCTCCAACTAAGTTTTTGATTGTTCGAAGGTGAGCGTGTTTGCACTTGAACGCTGAGTCCAACTTTGAGTTTAACACATGCTGTCCTAGCTTTCTGTGAGTTATTATGTCTATGAAGGCATATTCGAACATTACCCGTCATGTGTAACATAGCTGTATGTGGTCTTCAGTTTGATTGTATCAAATATGCAAATTGATCTCTACTCACTTTGTCTGGTCTTCTTGAGTGTCAACTCGTTCACCGTTGTGGACTCTTCGACTTTGTTCGAGATTTGTTTCGCCTTTGCGTTGTTGTGCAGTTTCTGACTTTTGACTCGTCTGTTTTCCGCTTGATCGGTTTTTGTTTTCTGCAACACTTTGCCAGTGGCCTATTGCCACAGACGTACATTTCGTCGTTGAATGCTGCATTTGTTGGCTAGTAATTGCACCTCGACCGACCGCAGTTTGCACGCCCTTACCATTTTCGGATATACCGCCTGTTTACTTGTTTGACACTTCGCGACTCTAGCAGTCAACCTCATCCACCTGCAGCTTGCGATCCTTCACAGCTTATCAGATGTCTCTCTGTCGTTGCCAATAGACGCCCTTCGTTAAGATAGTCTCCATCTTAACCATGTGTTTATCTCAAAGCGGATTTTGAGTCTCTGCAACTCGGTGTTATGACTATCACCAACTCCTATGACTCCTTTCGTCGAGCTCGTTACTGCCTCGAAATCGCAACTCTTGCTTTGTTCACGGCACTCGTAACGAAGCTGTCGATGCTTTCATCAAACTTTCTCCGCCGTCTAGTCCTACTAATCAGCCTAGCTACTTCGAAAATATATTTAAACACTATCCAACGTGCTTCGAGAATGTTCCCACAGTTTCTGCTAGGTTTTCCTTGTCTGATCTCTGTAGACCAACAATTGACCACTTCGTAATCCTTCATTGCCAATTGCAATTTTGATTTATTATGCTTTTCTTTTCAATCACCCACCTCTAGGGATCTGACAAATATTAGATTCCATCCTTTCTTAACATTATTAAACTCGTCGGGCAAGGTCTGTGCCTCCCAGTCTGAAACTCTGGCATATATTACCAGCATTACTTCATCTTGTTAATTATCTTCGCTTCGTTTTGGACTGGTTAATGAAGAATTAGGTTTAAATCGATGAGGGTTATTATGTTAGCGTTTTGTAGATGTTAACGTACGAACTTTCCTTTCACAGTCACAGGTATAAGAAGGGTGTTGACGACACCTGTGATTTACTCACAATCCTGTGTTAATGTCGTTAGGTGTTTCATGCAGTGGTAGTGTTGATCACTCACTCACGCACTCATACACAAATAATTTATGATAAATTATGGTTTTAGACTACTGTGTTAATGTTCGCACTTTCCAGATTAATTTAACTTATTTTAGTTAGTTTAACTTATTTACTAGTTTAGTATATGTTCAAGGTTTAAAGATTTTATATTTAAAACAGACCTAGCTGTGTCAGTGGTTGCACACAGCTGAGTGTTATTGTACATACATTGATTGTATCGTACATTCGTACTCGGTATTCTTCACACAACATTCATTCAGCACAGATTTGATATGCACACACAACAATACGGTGGTCGTATTACTTTGCATTGCGCGAAGATCGAAATTCACGGCGACGACACTGCACTGAAAAGTACCGATTCCTGGTCTTTCACAAAATGTCAGTCCCTGATTTCATTCTGATGCTGATCTATGACGTTGCTCACACCGTCTGCCACCACTATGCGTGGCTTCATTTACGAGTACGATGAGGCCGGTAGATGAAGAGGTCTTCACAAAGATGTTTACGATAACGACATGTTTATTCTCAACCTGAAGCTAGAATACTATTTACATCTGATATGCGATATAGCTATGGTATCGCTAATAGTATAATGACATAGCAAATAGTATATCGCAACAGTTCATAGCAACTGCCATACACCACATTTTAGACAGCACGTGTGCTTCAAGCCTCTTGAAGTTAGAGAGCAATATCTGTTTTTTTTTTCATCTCCTGAGTAATTTTTGTCACTTTTACAAATGTTTGATTATCTCAGAGAAGTGCATAAATTAAGTTGGCCGGTTTTTCAGTACAACAGAGAGTTATACCAAGCTACAAAACAAGGATAAAAATATGCCACGTTGTTGTCCCTCTTTTGTGCTGTAAACTTAAAAATGTCAAATAGGCCTCTGAGGTTAGTTGGAACATCATAAAAGCGTTTAGTTGGAACATGTACTAAGTAAACCGATTTCAGCTGGCAAAAAAAAAATCATATCATACATTGAGGTATTCAGAAATATTCGTATACATGTATATTAGTACACATTGGACAATTTTTATTTTGGTTTAAACAACATAAATTGCTACTTCACAATACTTCACGCTACTAGTATGTGAGTGGATGCTATCATGTGTAATAAAAATGCAAGGTTGTTGTAGGTAGTTTAAGTACATGTATAATTCCTAAAAGACCGTGCACAATGTTTCAACTTACCCCATACCATGTTCCATGTGGGGTTAGTTGGAAATTTGAAAATTTGAAATGGTCTTGTTCAAGATAGATTTTTCCGGAACCATCTGTAAGTTTAAGAATTCAATGGGGTACATTAATTTGTAGCATACAGATATACACTCAAGCTGATGTTTATTGTTTCTTGAATTAAATCCCTTTTTTACGGTCATTTTCCTGAAAATGTTCCAACTAACCCCACTCTCTCCTAATAAAGACCCACTAGACAGACACTGGGCATGCTATAGGCCTAAATGCCTATTAGGAGACACTATATGAGGCGTCAGTTTCCCCCAGGATCCTGTTCCACCCTGGGAAACATCCGGCTTTCGGCTTTTAAGCCGTATTAAAATTTCGGGATTATATTCAAAAGCCGATAAAACGGCATTGAATTTGAATTTGAATTGAATTTGAATTTTATTATTTCCATATGATCATCACATCAGATAATTTCAGATACAATTTCACATATACATATTATAGAGTAATTCATACAAAAGATATATCAAATTCTAGTAATCAACATGAAATGTAGTCCATTGTAAAATAAGGATAAATGAAAACAGAAGGACATGCTAAAAAGCAATGCTTGTATTTTGCATGCCCCAAGTTAAATTATAACTAATACAATGATTCGTATGCTTGTGTAAACAAACAAAGTTACACATAATCAATATAAGTACAAAATTAATGATTGATTGTATCTGCAAGATGAGGATAGGGAAAATAAAGGACAAAAGGATATATATATATATATATTATATATTTTTTTTTTTTGGGGTAAAAGTAGACGTTAATGAAATAGGGAAGTAATAATGAAAAGGTGAAATTAAAGAGAATGAAATGAAGCGAAATTGAAAAAGAGGGAGAGAGAGAAAGAGAGAGAGAGAGAAGGGGGTTGGGTCCAGCTAGTTCAATCGGGGTTGTTTGAATACTGCAGGAGGATTTGTTTTTTTAGTTTAGTTTTAAAGCATGTAAGACTTGGAGTGTCTTTAATGTCTCTGCTGAGCGAATTCCAGTATTTAGGTCCGTAAAATGAGACTGCCTTTGAAGCAAGGAGAGTTCGTGTGCGAGGAAGATGGAATGAGTTTGCTTGTCTAGTAGAATAATGGTGAAATGATCTATTTTTTGAAAACATTGTGGTAAATGAGGTAGGAAGTTCTTTTTTCGTTAGATTGTACATAAATTGACCCGTCTGGAAGAGGAATAAATCTGGGAATTTCAATATTTTAGATTCAAGGAATAAGGGGTCACTGTGTGTACGCATATAAACATTATGAATTATTCTTACGGCTTTCTTTTGTAATATGATAATCTTATGACTTAAACATTTGCTCGAGTTTCCCCATGCCATGATTCCGTAATTGAGGTAAGGTAGTACTAACGAAAAATACAAAGTGGAGAGTATCGATCGAGGAAAGGAATGTCTCAACTTGTTCATTATACCAATATTACGGTAAATTGTTTTGCAAATATTTTGTGTGTGTATTTTCCAATTTAACTTGTCGTCAAATGTGAGCCCAAGGAATTTTGTAAATGCGACTTTTGCGAGAGTTGTTCCATCTATACGAATCTCCCCGGGTAAGTTATGAAGGGTATTACTGAATAACATAAAATTCGTGTTTAGGATATTAAGAGATAATTTATTTGATCTTATCCATTCTAGTACATTTTTAAGTTCATTATTCACAGTAGAAACAAGAGAGTTAGGATTTGAATGGGAATAGAAAAGATTAGAATCGTCTGCGAATAAAGTAAATGTTAGTATTTTTGAGGATTTGTAGAAGTCATTTATGTACATTATAAATAATAGCGGCCCAAGGAGGCTGCCTTGGGGGACGCGTAATTTAAGGGTTGTAGATTTGATGAATAATTATCTACATTAACGAATTGTTTCCTGTTGGATAAATAACTCCTGAACCACTCCAAGGCCTTCCCACGTATCCCATAGTGAAATAATTTATATAAGAGAATGTCATGGTTGATAGTGTCGAAGGCCTTGGAGAAGTCCAGGAATATTCCAATGGTGTGTAAGCGGTTGTCAATGGCATCGGATATATTTTCGATGCATGTTAGTATAGCATGTGTCGTATTGTGTTTCTCTCTAAATCCAAATTGAGAATCGTTAATGATATTGTTCTTGTTAAGAAAGGTTGTCACTCTTCTAAAAATAATTTTCTCCAAAACTTTGGATATGGAAGGGAGTAATGATATCGGTCTATAATTATTCATTTCTAGAGAGTCACCTTTTTTGAAGATTGGGATTACTTTAGCTATTTTAGTATTGGTTGGTACAGTTCCCGTGGTTAATGATAAGTTAAATATATGTACCAAAGGATTAACATTTGGAACAAAGGATGCGGGAAACTGACACCTTTTGAATGGAGAAGGCGCCTTAAACTTGAATAGTTTCATGAGTATGTATCAAAATAATAGTAGACAATCTAAGTAAATATTTATACATAGGTCAATGATCAATGGTCCAGGGTCAAAGAGTTCAACTTGTGAAATTACTAGGAGACGCAGTTATATTGATTTGTCCTATTAGTTGTGTTATTTAAACGCTTATTTATGCTTACTTTTGAAAGAGTATCATCATGTAGCTTCCCTATTATACAATGCACGTCATCACCCTCAGCCTCTAAAAAAACCTTGGTGATATTGACACAACGTCCAATGCTATATTCCAGGTTCTCTCTGGCTGCGGCAGTCATGCTAGGGAAACGTAGCTGAAGATCGGTGACCTGATATAGCAACAGAAAACGATAGGCAGAACTAACATTTCTGAGATATTGTAGTACTCATTCAGTTTTTCGGTTTCTCCTACGAATATAGACATATTAGTGAATGTTAACACATCATAGGAAGTAAGTTCCCAGGTCGAAATTCCGGTAGAAATATTTATTTCGTAGGTCAAAGATGTTTTTTATTATGTTCATCCAACCGTGAATGAAAGAATATTATTGTATTGTTAAATACAGTGTGTCCCACAAAAAAAATATACAAATGGCACTTTAAAATGCGGCGGTCACAACTCGCCGTACCTTCGACGTGCAACTCCCTACGATGGATTTCGTAGAAAAATCGTGCAGCGCAGGTACCTCGCAGGCACGTTGCATGTACGACATGCAGGCAGCTTTCCCAATACCCTTACTACAGAGACGCATGAATCGCAGAAATTGACCAACGACCAGTGCAGGCATTGCTCATGCAACGTAGGCTACCTTGCATGCACGTGTCCCGTAGCCTACGACGAGTTGTGACCGCCGCATTAGATGGATATGATATTAAAAAATACAACATTATATTGTTTATAACTTTTATCACCCGTAGAATACATTTCATTTTCTACAACTGGATGAAATTTTATGTTGGTCTTATAATCACAAAGATGTCAGTATTTTTTTCATTACACATCAGGAAACCACTCCATTCAAGTTTTGTATTAAGTGGTATATGTAGTCAGGTTCAGCTAGCAAGATTTTTATCTGTTCAAGTGGTGCAAATTATATCTATTCACGTTCAGCCACGGGCGTAAATCTGCAAGTATATTCTTTTATTCAGTAATTGAAGATGACCTATTCATACAGAAAAAAGAATCTTTCCACATGTAAATTTCCCTAGTCATGGAAAAAAATGAGCAACAATTATGATGATAATAAAACAAATAGTGCATGGATAAAGCTTTTCTAAATTTTATTTTAAACTTCTTCCTTTTCTTCCTTATATGGAAAGAATAAATGTTAATAATGAAAGTACAAACTAGAAAACACAATAACGGAACTTTTCCAGATGAGATCATTCATTATAGTTTTTATGTTCTATTAAAGATACCATGTTTGATTACATCATGCCAATTTTCTTAGTCCTTCATATTTTTTAATTTAAGTATGGGTCCGCAAGTTGTTGCCCAAAATCTAAAAAAAAAAGGAAGTAAAATAAAAGTGAATGAAGATGTAACTGGACTACGTACTTTATTCAACGTAATAACGAAACTTGGATTGAGAGGTTTTCTGATGAGTGCTGAAAGAAGGGTCATATCTCTGTATTCAGAAATGCTAGTTCACGATTATAAAATCATATACAATATGATTTGGTAATTTTCAAATTATACTCACTTAGAGTGCCATTAGCATTTTTTTATGGGACACGCTGTATAATTCCCTCTGGTTCTGACACCAACAAAAGCAGATCAAAACCAAAATCAATTCATACTTGGGTGCACGATGGACAGTAAAAATTCCACAATAAAAAATAAAACCTTTTTTTATCAAAGAATTTTTTTTTTTTGATGATGTATAAACTTTAATAGCAACACACAAAATAATAATAATAATAATAATGAACAATTCTTGTATAGCGCATATCACAAAAAAAATGAATTTAAGTCCCTATGGGCTTAGAAAAAAAAAAGAGAAAAAAAAGGAACAATAGGACATACAACTTAAGAGAAAGTATACTTTGACATAAGATAAATAAATTGATTATTTCAAAGAATAAAAGAGATGTGTCTTCAAGAGACTTTTGAAATGATCCAATGTATCAGTTTGTCTGAGGTTCATTGGGAGTTTATTCCATAACTCTGAGGCAGCTTGCTGGAAAGATCTTGCAGCGTAAAATACTGTGTAGACAGTGCGAGAAACCAACTGAGATTTTGACTGTGATCGTAGGTTTCTTGCAGGACAGTATTTAGTGATCAATTCTTGCAAATAATCGGGGCCCAATTCATGCAAGCATAAAAACACCAATGTCAAGATCTTAAACTCAGCACGCTGTCTTAAAGGAAGCCAATGTAGTTTTTCTAAGATTGGGGTAATGTGATCACGAAGTCGGGTGCAAGTTACCAGCCTTGCCGCAGAGTTCTGGATTCTTTGTAATTTCTGAATGTCATTTTCAGGAAGACCATACAAAATACCATTACAGAAGTAAAGTCGAGAATTACATGAGCATGGACAAGTCTCTCTGTTGACTTCTTTGAAAGAAAGGGACGTATCGTCCCAATCTTGTGCAAAGCAAGTGATGCTACCTTGCAAATATGTTTTACATGACCTGACAATGTCAAATGCTCATCCAACCTAACACCAAGATTACGAGCAGAATCAACAGGATTTATAATAGTGTTGCCAAATGAAATGGTATCAATTTATTCACTCTGTCTAAATTTACTTGTAAAGTGGATGACCTCGGTTTTCTGTTCGTTCAGTTTAAGACCATTATGAACAGACCAATTCTTAATATCAGTCATACATGCCTGGATTTGCAAGATTGCTTCATTCATAAACTTGCGTATCATCAGCATACATCATACCTTTAAGTTTAAGAATGATGTATATACATGTCCATTACATACCCCGTCCATTGTAATCTGGTGAAATCCCATGAGTACATGTTGAAATGCCTCCAGTAGGTCCAAAGGGGGGCTCGTTTCAAGAACACCATTGTGAAGCGACATGATTACAGTAGAACTACTCTCTTCGGTCAGATCCCTGATGTGAAAATCTATGTCTTTCGTGTTGGCGCAACTTCCAATTAAGGATGCAATATTGCATGCCAGGTCAGACGACAATGTAGGATCCAGAGTTATTTTAATATTAACAATCTGTTACAGGTAAAGAAAGTTTGAAAATTAATTTTCAGGTTGAATAACGATGTAATCTATATGAAACTGATGGAAATCTTATTTTAGAACAGAAAGTTCAAAAGATCTACATGGATTACACCTTATGGTAAAGGTAAATCATTGGTCAACACCCACTTTCAATAGTGCCCGTTCGGTCTAATCCCACATGTTCTAATATCACTTCGTCTACAGCCAGTTCGCCTATTAGGCGAATGTAATTAGTAATTACATTTTGGGATAATTTCCACTTCACCTTTTTAACATTTCGTCTAATGTCCACTTGGTCTAAATACCACTTGATAAATTCCTGTAACAATCAGGAAAGAAATTTAAATCATATATTAATTTAGAAATTAGACGACCATGCAATTATACAATCTGGCCATTAGACGAATTGGCAATTAGGAAAAATGAAGACAAAAAAGTGGGGGGGGGGGGGGAAAGGAACGTACCCTGTCCAATGTCATTTGGTGAAATCCCGTGAGTACATGTTGAAATGCCTCCAGTAGGTCCAAAGGGGGTCCCGTTTCAAGAACACCATTGTGAAGCGACATGATTACAGTTGAACTACTCTCTCCAGTCAGATCCTTAATGTGAATATCTGTATCTGTCACGTTGGGGCAACTTCCAATTAAGGATGCAATATAGTGTGCGAGGTCGGACGACAATGTAGGATCCAGATGTATCTGAATATCAACGATCTGTTAAAGGTAAACACAATACGTAAATAATTTTTTTTTTAATGAGGAATAATGATATAATATGCATTTAACTAAGGAAAGAGTATGTGAAATCAACATGGACAACACCTTGTGTTAAAAGCAGAAATTAAACAAACTAAATTTAAAAACCTTTATAAATAAGTTCTTCAAGAACTATTTACCATCTCTCTGCTTGGTCGTAAAAAGGCTCAGACCACAACCTAGTAAACATTTACTTTTAGCATAGTTATATGAAGTTTAGTTATTAGGTTTTCTACTTTTACTCCACAATAAGCTATGAACATAACAAAAAAAAATAAAAAATTAGCAAACAACCATGGTATAATTGTGGACGAATTTCTTTACCACAGCAAAACAAGCTGTCCCACTATCAATATTATTTGGCCTGGCTTCGGGCATCATAGGGCCGAGTGCGATAAATAGTTTTCCAAATGGAGCGAAGGATAAAATGGGACAAGCTCGTTGTTCCAAAGTTTCTGTATTTGTCTAAACGTAAGATGTTCATGGGGTGCGTTTGTCCGAAAAATGAAATAGGGTTCGCTGTTCCGAAGGTTCATTCGTCCTAAAATGAAATAGGGTCCATATTACCATAAACGAAATAGGGTTTATTCGTTCGAAAATGAAATAGGGTTCATTCGCCCGAAAAAAGAAAAAAAAATAATTCGTCTGATATTTTTGAATGATCCCCATTTCATTTTCAGACGAATGAACCCTATTTCATTTCCGAACGAATGAAACCTTTTCCATTTTCGGACGAATGAACCCGAAGTTTTCAAACCTCGGAACAAGGAACCGGATTTCCATTTTCGGACGAATGAACCGCTTTAACCGTTAGAATAAACAAAGCATTACATAAGGTCTGATGGTGATAAAAACTAGACAACACGGGTTTTATTGATAAGCATCCATGGTGTCAAATTACCCATAGAAGCCCTAAATCTGCACACCAAGATATTATTATCAAGAATAGAATATAAAACAAAAACATACGTCTGCAAGCGTGTACTTGTGCAATGCACTAAGCACATGCAGCAGCTGGCATGAAGGATATGTCAATTCCAACAGCCCAATTCCTCCATACTCTTGCAACAATTTCGCTTCGGCAGTTTCATCATCAGACGCCCCAGGGACGATAACCGCAATCTGTTCAAGACTTTGACAGGATCCTATTGCAGCAGTCACACTATTTTCTGCTCCTTTGGGTATGATGTTTAGTGCTATCCACAGATTTTTCAACTGGTAGATGAAATAAAATCGTTTAATTTTATCCTTATGAATAACAATTGCATAAATCTATGGAAATGGATTATACCTCTGGGGGAATTAAGTCATTGAGATATAGCTACGCCATTTGTATTCTTTCGTTCGATTTCTTTCCCAACAGGATGATGTACTTACAGAACTCAGAAAACAAGTTCTCAACAAAATCGACCAGTAACATTTGTTTTAGCCTGGAGGATTTAGGTCTAAATCTATTTGATATGCGTGAAGATAATGGATAATATGGATAATGGACTACTTATAAAGAGCCGTCATTTCATACCCCAATGAGAATAGTCATGACACATAAGCATGATAAGTTAAACATTTTGCATTTATATAGCGCTTTTCTAAAAAAAATTTAAATCTACATTTACAGCAAATCTGCTGTCAGCAGAGTTGCCATAAAAAATGTAATTCAAAAAACATTTTTCTGGTAAATTTCCTCTAAGAATTTATGAAAGAGAAGGGCAAAAATCATTAGAGTTCTATAGCGTACATATGTGGTTAAAGCGAAACAAATGTGTATACTCCTGAGGTATATTTTGTATTTCTCATGTTATTATTTGCAGGAGAAATTTACAACAAAACTGTTTTTTTAATTACATTTTTATGGCGACTCTGCTGACAGCAGATTTGCTGTAAAAATACAAATATTTTTTTTTACAGTGTATCATGCTTCGGAAGGTAAGATGTTACGAACCCCCGAACCTATTTTTATGAAATAACTCACAGTCCAAATGAAATTCAAATTGGTATTCATTTTTTGTTAAGCGTTCAATAAACCGTGAATTAATTTATATTGTTGGAAGTCAACTTGGAAAATTAATTTAAAAAATTACAGTTTGGTTTACAGTATTTTGTATATTTTGGTATTATTCTGATTCATTTTTAGATGGCCCTAATGAAGAGTGATTTCATTGAAAGATCGGTAAATTGAAAATAAGAATAAAGAATCTACGACCAAATCATACTCATGAATGTGAATGTGAATGCTGTTTATACTTGCCAAATAAATCAAATCAAATCAAGTCAAATCAAAATCATTATTTTTGTATACATATAACATGAAGCACCAATGACGTTTTGTCCAAGAAACTTTTTTTTCTTCCAATAAACAACCTGCATTAAATCTTTTGTTCGGTGCAGATGAGTTAATGGTCAATGACAAGCCATCGTGTCTGGATTAAATCCTAACTATTTCATAAGCTGATACAAATGTATGTCGGAATTGGGACAGTACAGGTATAGAAAGACAAACAACATTGGCAACTCCCTTTTAAATAATATAGCGAAATAAATTCAAAGAGAAAAACATAATGATTGCGTAGCTTGACTCAATTCTTTACATTTTATAATTAATTCTTGAATATTAACTTTTCAAAGTTTTGGACGTTTATAGTATAGAATTTTTGTTCTTTTATTACTTACTCGGATATAGTGCTAAGAATTAATGGAGAAAGTCCCAAAGTGTAGCAAAATGTTTCGGGAATTAAACTTTCAAAGTCGTGGTACTCACACAGATACGCATAAATAAATATTTTTAATTTATGTTGGTGCATCATTGACAAAAGGGATAAATCAAAGTTTCTTTTGAATATGTTTTTTTAATCATACGCCATATTGCTATTGTATATGAGGCTTTCAGGGTTCTGTCTTTTCTGGGACTAACTGTAGAATCAGTCTGTCCCTTATAAAAAAAAATATATTACGCACTTTGTACTGCAGTGAGTATAATACAGTAGGCCTACCTTTTTTAGGAGATCTGGATGGAGTCCTGTCATCAAAGCGCACGTATTACCCCCTTCATCAAGATTCACGTTTAATGAAATGACATTACAACAGTGCATTGTAACGGGAAGCAAAAACTTTGTTTCTGCCCCACAAGAGTTGATGCCAGAAATGTTCATGTGCCATATCTGTATAGGATATTGTAATATACCTTCAAAAGTGTTACATTATTGGGTTATTGACATCCCAATACATTGTCGAACAAATAGACTAATAACAAAATAAATAAAACAATATTGACCGTATTCATGAATTATTGTCAAACAATAGGAAATATGCAACATGTACAAACAAAATAATAAATAAATATTTAAATAAAAACTAAGCCTTTATTTATTTATTGATTTATATTTATTTTTCCCCTATGATTCTAAAGCTATTTTCAGAAAGGCCGACTTGCGCTTTTTTTTTTCTTTTTTTTTTCTTCTCTTCTTCTTCTTTTTTTTTTTTGTTTTGTTTTGTTCTCTTTTTTTCTTCTTCTCTTCTTTTCTTCTTCTTCTTCTTCTTCTTCTTCTTCTTCTTCTGCTTCTCTTCTTCTTTTTTTATTGCCGATAAGATATTAGGTTTTTTTTTTTAAAATGAAGCCGTCAGAGCAAATGCTGCCGAGAAGTCGCTGCCTGGAGATCTGTCGGTTAGGGTGCTATCTCACTTCGCGGAGACGTCTCCGCGACAGAATAGAAATTTCGTCTCCGCGAAGGATAAATAGTATTAGTGACGTCTCCGAGACGTCCCCGAGACGTCTCCGCGACAATTTATTTTAAAAAATCCGTCTCCGAAATTCAGGAGACGTCTCCAATACTTTTCGGAGACGTCTCTAATATTATTTATCGAAATTTCTATTCTGTAGCGGAGACATTTCCGCAAAGTGAAATAGCACCCTTAGCGATCAGTTAGTTCAAATTAGATCTGCTAATTTGATCTGATTCAGGGCGGCGCGCAGCGGCGCTTTCATGTTTTTCCGCGCCCTCTACCCATTCACAATTTAGTAGGGCCACCTGTTGTCAGAATATGGGCTTCGTTTGCAAGTCATGTTAATGTTTGGCAACATCTATTTATGTTCTACTTGATCACACGAATCAGAAAATATATGTCGCCAATTTTTAATTGACCTTTTGTGACCCAAAATGGTCAAATTGTGTCAAATTTGGTATCAAATTTTAGATAATTCTATAACTAGCAATAAAGTCTACTAACATATTTTCACCCGACCAGCCAGTTTTGAGCAATATGCAAATTAAGTCTATTTATGCATAATTCAATGCATAATTGAGTCAAGCTTCACGACAATCAGACATAACATATCCATAGACATTTCAATAGCAACTAATCAATGATACAACATAGGTCATACTAGCCTGATATTGCTGCCACATTCTGGTGACCCTTATGACCTTAAAATTAGGGCAAAGGTCAATTTATATGATGATTAACAACCTAGAAATGGCATCATGTTAGCCAAAGACCTCATTTTCTGTGAACTTTGACCTTATTTCTAGGTCGATTGTGTCAACTAAATACATGACGACATATATATATATTTTGGTTGATGGCATCAAGGTGAACATATTCATGTTAGTTACCAACATAGTTAAACTTATACAACAAATAGGTCAAAGGTCAAAGTTAAAGAAAGAGGTTTTGGCCAAAGAGTTTGGTTTTGACCTTAGTATTATTGGGCCGCGTTACTTGGAATAAATCATTTAACACTGTTATCGTGTTCTACTTGATCCCATGAACCAGGAAATGTTCGTTTTCATTGACCTATTACCTTTAATTATGGTGAAAAGTCCAAAAAACACATAGGCCCGAATTCACAAAGGTGGTTTCTGCCAAACCTACGGATCCGTGGATTATGTAGATTTTGTGTAATAAATCAGAAAATGGCGCCGGTATCAGAAATGGCGCCGGTAGCTTGGTAACCTCACCACTGCAAACCTCTGCAATTTTGCTACTGGCAGCCCTCCACATACTGTTATTTGTGATGTCACTGATATACTAATATCACCTGGACTATTGTGATTGAATAACATTTTATTTGGTGCTATATATGTGAATTTGGAGCAAAAAAACTAAGGTACGTTTACTTTCACCATTTTTGACATTGGTCAATCGGAACTCTTACTCGTTTCTACCCCACATCTCCAGGCGTCGAATAACAAAATAGTTATAATGTCTTCGTACGTGCTCATTGGAGCGATACTTCTATCTCTTGTATTTCAGGCAAATTGCCTTCGATTTAATGTTCCAAACATTAGGCCTGCTGAATGGCAACCACACAATGCAGCTTTAAAAGAGCTATTGAACTGCTACATCACGATTTAGGAGCAGGTATTGTAACTCCTAAATCTGCTGCCGATAGTCTTACGAGTATTTTGACTAACTATTTCAGTGACC
>CALNVZ010001449.1:24256-93487 GCA_940671915.1 Paracentrotus lividus
GTTTAATCAGTTTAATCATGGTCGGAGATTCTCAGTGTATAATATATTGTCTCATTATACGCTACCCTCTAGCTTTCTGCTCTCCCTTTTTTTTCTCTCTCTCTCTCTCTTTCTCTCTCTCTCTCTCTCTCTCTCTTATCATTTTTGTAGTACTGCTCTCCCATTCCTTCTTTCTCTCTTTCTCCCTCTCTCTCTCTTCTTTACTTACCAATGTCTTCCAATACCTCCTTTCTATTGTATTCCTCCTTTCTCGCGAGACATGACTTATATAGTTTATTTAATTGTACATAATGTTATTACCTTTTCACGATTTTCACGACTACCTTGTTTATACTGTACTTCTTTTTGACATATACTATGTATTATTGAAATGTTATTCGAACTGTTAACGTATTGTATTTTGTAATTTTGTATAACCTGCCGCCTAACCCAGTGGGTTGACGGGCCTGGTTTTTCTGTTGTTATGTACATGATCTTTTCAATAATAAAGACATGATTAATCATCATCATTTTTTAATTTTAGCGCGTACTGTGAGAAAGGTCCAATATGAATGCGCGATTTTGTCACAGAGCTCTAAATTTACGCTTGTCGCTATGGTTTTGCTGCTGTTTATTCAAATTAATTTAAATAAACCGTTGACTCAACAGTGGACTCATTAATTCAAAACCGTGGGCTCATTATGTCAACACCATAGCAACTGGCGTATATCTCGTGCAAAATGACAAAATCGCGCATTCATATTGGACCTTTTTCAATGTACGCGCTACAATTAAGCGTAATTATTACATGAATATTCACAAATCCGCGGATCCGTGGGTTTGGCAGAAACCACCTTTGTGAATTCGGGCCATAGTTTCTGGTATTTCCAGGTTTTTTTAACATCATGTTATGTGAACTTTGACCTTATCTTGAGGTCATACGTGTCAACGAAAAAGTAGCAATATTGATTTTCTGATTCATGGGGTCAAGTAGAACAAAAGGAACTGTGGTATTCAAAATTAATGAGCAATAATATTGCCCAATGGGGCAAGGGCAAGACAAAGATAGAAAGTTCAAGGAACACGTAAGGGCCACAGTTTTCTGTCTTGACCATAGTCCTGTTAGCCATTTAGCTTAATCTTTTTGATAGCCGCAGTTCCTTTTGTTCTACTTGACCCCATGAATAAGAAAATCGACCTTTCTACCATTTCATTGACACGTAGGGCCTATGACCTCAAGATAAGTTCAAAGTTCAAATAACATGACGCTAAAAAACCTGGAAACACCAGAAACTATGTATTTTTTGGACTTTTTACCATAATTAAAGGTCATAGGTCAATGGAAACGAACATTTCCTGGTTCATGGGATCAAGTAGAACACGTTAACAGTGTTAAATGATTTATTCCAAGTAACGCGGCCCAATAATACTAAGGTCAAAACCAAACTCTTTGGCCAAAACCTCTTTCTTTAAAGGACTCCTCCGGGCTGGATTTTGCATTATTACAAAAAAATAAAGTAAAATCTAAAAAGCACAACACTGAAAATTTCATCAAAATCGGATCAGAAATAGCAAAGTTATGAATTTTCTTAGGCTTTGATTTTTTTTAGGAAACAGTTTTTGCCATCTTCAAATTGGCAAACTGATGATGTCTCAGTCCCCCTACTTTCTTTGTATTTTATTGTATGAAATACCAATTATCCAGATTTTCCGCCCCAAGGACATAAAAACAGGAATTAATCCTTGTGGAATGTTCAAGGTCACTAGTGCTTTTACCTATTTCATTATGAGGGATAGATTTTCTGTATACGCAATATATGAAAAAATGAGAAAAATAGGATTTCATATAATAAAATACACAAGATGTAGGGGGACTGTGACATCATCATTTTGCTCATTTGAATATTCAATATTCAAATGAGACAATGAGACAATGCCAAGAACTGTTTTACGAAAAAAATTCAATACCTTAAAAAATGCATAACTTTGTTTTCCATCCGATTTTGATGAAATTTTTTGTGTTGTGTTTGTTAAATTTTACTGTACTTTACAAAACTTTTTAATTTCAGCCCGGACTCCTCCTTTAACTTTGACCTTTGACCTATTCGTTGTATAAGCTTAACTAATGTTGGTAACTAACATGAATATGTTCAACTTGATGCCACCAACCAAGAAATATATGTCGTCATATTTTTAGTTGACACAATCGACCTAGAAATAAGGTCAAAGTTCACAGAAAATGAGGTTTTGCTGAAATGATTCCATTTCCAGGTTGTTAATCATCATATACATTTACCTTTACCCTAATTTTAAGGTCATAAGGGTCACCACAATGTGGCAGCAATATCAGGCTAGTATGATCTATGTTGGATTCTTGATTAGTTGCTATTGATATTGTCTATGGATATGTTATATCTGATTGTCGTGAAGCTTGACTCAATTATGCATTGAATTATGCATAAATAGACTAATTTGCATATTGCTCAAAACTGGCTGGTCGGGTGAAAATATATTAATAGACTTTATTGCTAGTTATAGAATTATCTAAAATTTGATACCAAATTTGAAGAAAATTATGTTTATGTCATACATGCCAAGTCTCACGCATCTTGCGTGAGAATCACGCATTTCGGGTCTGTCTCACGACCTCACACAGAACACCCCATTTCTCACGCAAAATGAGAAAAAGTAGCTGCATTATTATAGATTTTTTTTACCATTTTGGAGTCTCAAAACCCTAAATATCGGCAGTTTTTTCGCGCATCAATATTGCAAGTGCGATGTTTTCAAGCAGCACATATGTTCATAGCGGCAAGATTGAGCGGGCCGCCATCTTGAAAAGAATCACTGCACCTGAACAAGCCATGAACAACTGAACAATGCCATTACATGAACAATGCCGCTCGCGCACGCCTGACCCTAATGAATATTCATGATGCATAGTCCCACGCTATGTATTTTGTGTATGTAATTAAACGACAATTTACAAAAAAGCACACAAAATACATCTTTACCAAATATCACAGAAACATTGTAGATATACTTTTAAACAAGATACAAGATACAAGACAGGCTAAGAAATTCAGAGAAGACGACGATCTGGGTTGAAAGATAGAAGTTCCAAAAATCAAATTGTGATAGTAGACTTGCTTCAATTACGTAAGTCATCAAATTAGTTTGTACTTGCCTTTGGAGCCTGATTACCTAAATTGTTTATATCGATGGAAGATTAAGGGGCAAACGTGACCAAATGCGTAAGAAGAACATTTTAAATCTCATTAGATATTCTACTGAAAATTATAATTTTTGTTCAAGCCTTGGAGTGAGACAACCTCGCATGACCTTGTTAGCATAATGATACATTGTCCCACATAATGTATTTTGTGTATGTAATTAAACGACGATTTACAAAAAAGCACACAAAATACATCTTTACCAAATATCACAGCATCATCGTATTGTACTATCACATTAGATACAAGAGACAAGATAGTCACAGAAATTCAGAGAGGACGACAAATTGATGAAAGTTAAAATCAAATTATGATAGTAGCCTTGCTTCAATTACGTTAATCATGAAATGAGTTTTTAATTGCCTTTGGTGCCTGATTACCTAAATTGTTTATTTAGATGGAAATTTTATGGGATAACATGACGAAATGCGTAAGTAGAACATTTTAAATCTCAATAGATATTTTACTGAAAGGTGTAAGAAATTATTTCAACCCTGGAGAAAGACACAGAGAGAAAATAATCAGCGGCCTCTTGCGCCCATGCCTGTATATCTGTCAACATGGCTCCGCCCTCAGTTCCCCCATTGGTTGTGCATATAATAAACATACGTGGCAGGCGATCGTTATAATAGCAAGATAGCTTACTACGTGAAATTTGTGTAGCATGCGCGAACGCCTCTTTTGTGTACAAATTACTACTGCGCGCGCGCACATGTAGTAATGCGCGCCGCGTGCGCACCACTTTCAAACACGATGTGAATGATCTCACGCAATTTTTTTTTTCAACTTGACATGTCTGTTAATATGTTAATGAAGCCTGACCTTTGACCTCCATTTTGGGTCACAAAAGGTCATTAAAAAACTGGCGACATATATTTTCTGATTCGTGTGATCAAGTAGAACATATTTATAGATGTTGCTAAACATTAACATGACTTGCAAACGACACTACATACGTGGCCCCACTAATTCAGGCGCTGTTCTGCTACAACACACCACAACTACCTGCTTTATTTTTCGTCAGTCGCCGGGCAATACCCGAATGCCAGGAGCGTCCGAGCAGGCTGTCAATCGGTCAGGTGCCGCTGGGCTTTTGCAGCCATAGCTTTTAACAATTGAGACGAACCTTTTTGCGTGAGGCCACATGTAGACCTGCAAACACACAGAGTGCCTCCTCTGATGAAGATTTCATCGTCAAAGTTCCATCCACTAGCGACATGAAAGATGTGTTTTCCTGCACACGAAGTTCATCGAGATTCTCAAGACATCCAATGCTGAGAGCCAATTTAGATGCGACAGCAGCTTTTAGCCTTTGGGTCGTGATATGGAGTCGTTTGATCTGTATGTGATAAGTTTTTTTTTTTCTCACAGAGTTTCATTCCACATGGGATTAAATGAATAATTGTGGAAGTTTTGATTACATTTCTAATTTCTCACTTTACCATGTTCCATATACCCTTACTTGCCATAAGTATTGCAACATAGATGAAATTCGTGCATTTTTTCAATTTCACAAGTCTTTTTTATGTTGTTATATTTCATTTATGGTCAAAGTATTGTAGAATATATTTGTTTATTCTGAAAGTGGATACCGGGCATTTCTGAAACACGGGGCGACAAAGGAACAAACAGTTCCAAAAAATTCGATTGGGCGAGGTTAGGATTATCAGAGACTAAAATCATGGAACATGTTTCATATTTCTCCGAAAACCGTTTACACGTTTTGTTTGTACCTGTTTCAAATGAATAATGGCCATAAGGAACCATACCAAAGGCAAATGAAAAAAAAAAAAAACCCTGACGCACAGAAGAAAAAATTATTTTGCATCGATCGTAGCTAAGGAGAATGTGGGCCAAAATCGGAGGACGCGAATTTTTAGCAAAATGTAATAGAAGTGTGAACATTTCGATTGCCGTATTACATTATATTGACTATTGTAAATTAATTGTAATTTGGGAATCCGGAAGAATAAACTTTCATTAAACCGTCTTGGCATCCGCGACAAAATTTTTACTCGGCAGACGGCAGACAAATCTATTTTCCCCAGATGTTGTTCCTTTTGTCTTCCATTTAATGCTATACCTTTTTACCATTATTAATTTTTTTCGAGAGGGATAATGGACAATTGTAAACAGTTTTCGGAAAAAATATGAATCCTCTTGTATAATTTGATTCACTGATAACCCCCACCTCCCAGAATTTCATGAGGCCTTTCTTCCTTTGTCGCCCCATTGATCAAATGATTTCTGGGTCTGGTTATCTACAACTCTCAGGAATGAAAAGAAACAAGTCTCATCTTTCAGTATAATATACAAAAATGGTCGAAAGTACCATGGACATGAATGAGATATTATACATATAGTGCATGCTCTAGAGTTAGATATACCGTAATATGCGGAGCAATATATTTAGAATTTCTCAAATGAATATATGAAGAGCTCATTTCCAAAAGGTACTACATCTATTTTCCATCAAAAAAAATTTTTTTTTTTTTTTTTTTTTTTTTTTTTTCATTAATCTACACTGAAAAGATAACTTTGTCACAAGGCCAGATTAATTCGTCAATCGGGTAAAAATAATTTGTTTTTGCGATATAAACTGTGAAATGACAAACTCATGGTAGTATACATAACAAATTGATCGAGCACTATTACAAAGTTTCAACTAGGTGTTGACAAAACACAAACTTGCGCTGACTGATTATTTGACGTTGACGACTACTTCGCGCAAAACCCGTTAATTGGACCAAACATCCTCTTCGCAGTCAATGTAGAAATGACGATTTTAAGTCCGCATAACGAATTATAATACAAATTATTTGCTGAAAAACAAATCAATTTGTTGACGCAAAATGCATGACAAATTTAGCTCCTGAAGACAGTTTGGGAAACCCCGCACATAATCAGCGTCTCGAATCACTCGCGCGGTCGCCGTGATTTAGCTGCGAGGCAAGGCTTGAGTAGAATCGAAAAAGGTAAATATTTACTTTAGATAGGGAGCGAGAACCCGCTTGGTAGGGTGCCAAAGGCACAACTCACCAAGGTTCGGGATATCCGGGTGCTCTCGGGCCTGGCCAGGCAGGTCGAGCGGCCTGCATCCTGAGCGATGTTTTAGGCAGCGTACTGGCGCTCTCTTCAAGTAAATAAACTAAGTAAATATTTTATAAAATGTATTACTTGCTTGCAAGTTTTGACTGGATTTGATGTATTTTGAATTTGTTTCCTCAGGAATTTCGAGGTTCTATTAAAACTGACAAAAATATTAACTATCTGTATTGTTTGTTTATTACAGGTGTGTTTTCTGACTGTTACATGATAAATTACGTCAAAATGCAGTACAAATTGATGAACGAAAAACAAATTGAAAAAATGAGAATGAGGAATTAAAATGTTGCAATGACAAACTTTGAAAAAGGTTTGTCAAATTAGACCACTTTTCATGACAAATTAAAATTCGTCATGTTATGGTGCATGACAAATCTATAATGACAAATCTTTTGTATGAACAATTTATTAATTTGTAAATATATAAACCACATTAATGACAAAATTTATATTTGTCAAATTGACAAACGTATCTTTTCCAGCTGTAACTCAGTTATTTAGCACCTCTACACACTGTTACAAACAGAAACATGAATTTTCAATTGGAAGGGTGAAAAAAATTAAATTAAAAAATCATATCATTTCTAGAAGTTACTACATCCATTTCAGTTCGTTTCCAAAAGGTACTACATCCACTTTTATGTAGTCCCATGTATTTGTTTGCATTGCATATAAATAGTGCGAGGTTGGCTGGGTTCCCCAGAGCATTAGTGAAAATTTGAAAATTTATTTACTCAATTCAACGGGTTTTTTTTTTTTTAAACATGGCATCTATGTAAAGCAATATGAAATTGTACAAAATGTTCCTTTTTGAACAAAAAAAATTGCTGAGATACATGGCAATTTACATACTCTGAGACATTTCGTTTCCAAAAGGTACTACATCCATCAGAACCAAAAATTAAAAATTCGTTTACAGAAAAACTTGCAGACCTAGATTTTTGTTAGACTGGTTTCCTTTTAGCATCATAGAGTAGAACAATCTGTAAAAGTTTTATTCCAAACAGAAACTCCTATCAATGAAAAATAAAAAAACGTGTTTTTCTCCGAATTCACAAATATGGATGTAGTACCTTTTGGAAATGACCTCTTCATATGTCACCGAGGCCGTAAGCCAAGATGACATATCATTCACGAGATAACTTCTTAATCTATGGATGCTCATTTTATGGTATATTTGACAAAAATAAGCATGCACTGTGCGTTACTAGTGTATAAGATAGGAAACTGATCAATCAACCTATCAAAAAATTTCATTTCTACAGGTTAAATTTTTGTAAACGACTGGTGATTGAGGTTGATGGGTTGGCGCGTGGAAATTGTGCAAGTCATTGTTGACGTCACAATCAAATTAACAGATCTACGCTACACGCACTCTCTTGAAATAATATGAGGTTACGCGCCACGCGCGCTCATATTAAATTGCCTTTCACTAAAATGATGAATGAGAATGCAGAAAAATAAAAAAAACAAAAAAAAAAAAAAAAAAATAACTGTGCCTATATTATTATTATTATCATTTTATTATTATTATTATTATTATTTATCTATTATTCATTTTTCATACTACTTATTTTCTTCCTTTTTCCCATTAACACAAGTAATGGAATTGTGGTGGGGTGGGGGCTTCGGTTTTCAAATACTACATTTCTTATTTAATGTTATATTTTATTTTATTTACTTACTTAAATTCATTTTCCTTCTTGTATAGAAGGCAGGGCCTGAGGGGCATCGTGATTTTCAAGTACTATATTCTTATTCACAACTGTTCTATTTCATTTATCTAATTACTTATATCATTGTTTCCTTCTTGTAGAAGGCAGGATCGGGGGGGGGGGCATCGAGATTTCCAAGACTTACTTTCATATGTTCTATTTAATTTATCTACTTATAATATTCTTTTTCCTTCTTGTTGAAAAATCTATCAATATGTAATTATCATAATTAAGTGTATTTTCATGATTGTATTGTTTTTTCTTATTATTTTATTTATTTTGGTGTATATATTGTAAATAGTTGCTGATAAATTATTCATATATATATGTTAAATGCCATGTGTTTATCCCCAATGCCAATTATGGCGACATGGGATCAATAAATTGTCATTGTCATTGCCATTGTCATTGTCATTGTCACTAGATAATTTGATTTCACCGGATCAAAGAACGAGAAATCAAATTGACTACATATTAGTTCAAGGCAGATGGAGATCCAGTTTCATGTCAGCGAAGACCCTCCCGGGTGCAGATTGTGGATCTGATCATCAACTTCTCGTTTGTACCATGAAAATGAAACTGAGAAGGATAAAGAGGCAGCAAAAACCAGTCAGATTTGATGTAACCAAGATCAATGAACAATACAGAGTGGAAGTTAAAAACAAGTTCCAAAGTCTGCTAGAAAATGACTTTGAAGACTCTACTCCCGAAGAACTTTGGCAAAGCATCAAAACAGCTCATAGAACGCTTCCAAGGTGCAAGAAGAAGAAAAAACCATGGCTAACAGGCGAAGTATTTAGATTGGCTGATCAGCGAAGAAATGTTAAGTCACAGGGTTTGAAGAACAAAGATCAATGCAGTGAGTATAGAGAGCTGAGCAGACGAATTCAACGTCAAATACGAAGGGATAAAACGTCGTTCATTAACATGAAATGTGCAGCAGTGGAAAGAGATTGCCGAACAGGGAACGCCAAAGATATGTATAAAGGTATCAAAGATCTAACTTCCAAACATGTTCCAAGACTGAACGTGCTGAAGGATGAGAATGGAAATATCCTTACGGAGGACATTGAAATCAAATCAAGATGGAAACAGTATTGTGAAAAGTTATATGCTTCACAAGAAGACGAAGCTGAGGAAGCTGATTTAACCAACATTGAAGACAACAATATTGTGGACAATGAGCCTGATATCTTAATCAGTGAAGTTATTCATGCAATGAAGAAATTGAAAAATGGAAAATCTCCAGGTGTAGATAATATTCAGGCTGAACTACTGAAAGAGAGTGACGAAGAAGGTGTTGAAATCATTCATAGACTCTGCAACAAAATCTGGATTAGAAAGGAATGGCCAGCTGATTGGAAGAAGGCAGTGTTCTTACCCCTGCCGAAGAAGGGAGATACACGTGAATGTGCTAACAATCGAACTATCTCTTTAATTTCACACGCAAGCAAAATTCTCCTTAATGTGATAGTCGAGAGAATAAGAGATCATCTCGAGAAAGAATTACCAGAACAGGCGGGATTTAGGAGGGGCAGAGGAACCAGAAATCAAATAGCCAACATGAGGAACCTAATGGAAAAAAGCATGGAGTTCCAACATCCGCTATATCTTTGCTTCATTGACTACTCCAAAGCCTTCGATTGCGTGCGTCATAAGCAGCTATGGCGAATAATGACAGAAATGGGTTTCTCCAAACATATAACTGAATTAATTCGTTCACTATATGACAGCCAAGTAGCCACCGTGAGAACTGAAAGTGGTGACAGTGAATGGTTTGAAATTGGACAAGGCGTCCGTCAAGGCTGTATTCTTTCACCGTACCTTTTCAACATATACGTCGAATATAGAGAGAGATATAGAGAGAAGTGCACTTGATGGAGCTGCAGGTAGTGTATCTATTGGTGGGAGAAAGATAACAAATCTCAGATATGCTGATGATACAACACTCATTGCGAGATCGGCAGAAGAACTCCAGAATCTCATTGACAGAGTCAAGTTACACAGCGAGGAGTTAGGACTTCGTCTCAACGTTAAGAAAACCAAAGTCATGATCTGCGGAGGAGATGCAAACAAGGTGGTGACGGTGGATGTAAAAAATGTGGAAGAAGTTGAATCTTTTAACTTCCTTGGCTCATATATAAGCAACAAAGGACTAGTTCTCAGGAAATCAAGAGAAGACTAGCCATGGCGAGATCATCCTGTATTACCTTAAGCGATATATGGAAGGACAGAGGGATATCGAAAGAAACTAAAATACACATTATGCAAACGCTTGTTTTCCCAATTGCATTGTATGGATGTGAGACATGGTCGGTGGGAATGGCTGATAGGAAGAAAATATTAGCGTTTGAGATGTGGTGTTGGCGGAGGATGCTGAGAATATCCTGGACGGAGCCAAATTGGGCAAAAACCTACGGTGGTTAATAAAATAGATCGTAGCAAATTGCAATATTTTGGTCATATATGCAGACGACAGGCTGATAACATTGAAAAAATAATTATGCAAGGTTGCATTGAAGGTAGTCGGAGACAAGGCAGACAGAAACTGAGATGGACAGATGGCATTAAACAATTAACAGGCCTCTCCCTAGTTGCAGCTCATCGCCTGGCACAAGACAGAGCTATTTGGAAAAGCATCATCAACAGGGTCACAAAGAGTCAGACATGACCTGTATGACATCGATCGATCGAGATATTTGTATATCAAAAACCGTGCGCACCTAAAATTCGATCTAGATTTTATTACAAAGTAAAATATTATTTTGAGAATCATCAATGTTATTTCGTTCTTCATATTCTAATGATCAATGACACGAACAAATTTAAGAAATTATTCACAAGAACAATGTTTTTTACGATTTTCAGACGGGCTTGTCATTTTGTGTAGCAAAACTGAATAGTGCCAATGGCCCGTATTTCATAAACGACTTAAGCATGAAATTTAAACATTTTTGCTTATCTTTTGGCTAAGACAAAATTCTTAGACAATATGCGCATTCCGTAAACCAAAAATGGCTAAGATTTTTTTTTCTAAACTTAAGACTTTTTACTTAGCCGATTTTGACAGTTTAAGCATAAATTCTTAAATTTTGGCTATTAAAAAAGCCAAAAGTCTTAAATCGAGATGCGACTTCAAATACGCACATAAAAATGAGAATCTTTTCTTAACTTTAAGCCTACTACATAGTGGCTTAACTTATATGCTGATTATACGGTAAGCTCATTTGAAACCACAAACTATACATGACAACATTAATCGAATTCTTTTGAAATAAACAGACATATTTTAGACATACTTCGCAATCTGAAGCATCTTAAGCTTTTAAGCAGTTTCATTCTATTCGTGAGATATAAACTAAATAGTAACGACATCCATGAATTGTTACAAATTTATTTCAAAACGGAAAAATGAAACTTTTATAAGCGTAATTTATACATATTGCGTAGGGCATAAGGCCCTTGGTTGCGCGCAACTATTTTTGTCATTTTGCTTCTGCGCGACCTTTGTGACGTCATAACAAGTTAAGACTTTTGCTTATTTTTTTTCTCAACGCAGACAAAGAGCACAACGTGTTTGAAATACGGCTAAAGGCGGGCTCACACTATGCGACTTGCTGCGGTGCGATTTTTCAGGAAAACTTTAATATTATTTGATACAAACATTTAAACAAGGAAATTTATAATGTACAAAGTTGTAGGTATTCCTATGAACATCGAAATTGAATTTCAAGTCGATTGCGAACCCCCTTCTATGTATAAAATCTAATTGTTTCCAAATCGCAGTGACGTCACTGTGGTCTTTACTCCTTTACTCCTAATTAAAGACTTGCATTGGAACAAAATTTTGATTAAATTGTTCCTTTACAATTTTTACATCTCATAAGAGAACTTTTCACGTTTCAAATGTCACATTAATAATGCAAACTTCCATTTGTTTAAAAAATCGCATCGAAGCAACTCGCATAGTGTGAGCCCGCCTTAAGGCATTTTTCTTATCTTAAGCCCAGCGCACACATTGCGATGCGATTGCACTGCGATCCGATTGCAACAAAATCGCAGAGTGTGCGCCAACCTGCAACACGCTGCAACTGCGATGCAATGTGTTGCAGAAAAATCGCAGACCTAATTTCAGACATTTGACATGTCAAATCTCCCTGCGATTTTCCTGCGATTTTGATAATTTCAGCCAATCAGATTTGCTAGAGATGGAGGTTGTATTACAGCGCGCATGCGCGTAAAATAGGGGTACCATAGTGATATGCAGCGCCTGTTGCAATGTCTGCGCTGGCCTGCGATGCGATTGCACTGCGATGCGATTGGCAATTTGTTGCAATCGGATCGCAGTGCAATCGCATCGCAATGTGTGCGCTGGGCTTTAGACAAAATCTTAGAAAAAATACTTAGACTTAAGACAAAATGCTTAAGTCCTTTATTGAATACGGGCCCATGTCTGCGCACTCATTCATTTTGCACGCAATTCAAGTGCAGTGAAGCTTCGGACTTTTCTTTTTTGACAATGATTGAAATTTTCAGGGTAGCAAATGAAACTTGCTGAAACTCATTTTTAATCAATTATTTTCGCAATTTTTGGTTTCAAAATGGATTGATGAGGTTAAGATTGAAAATTGGTGTCAGTTTGATGTTTTGTTTCATGAAAATCGCGCATTTACGTGGTTGCGCAGACATAGGCACTGCGCAGACTTGGGGCACCTTACCATATAGCAATATGCAATGTAATTCTTCTTCTTCTTCTTCTTCTTCTTCTTCTTCTTCCAGTAGTGTGCATAAACCTCCATGGAGTATCATCGCACAATAGTTGGTTGTCTGTCACCTGATTAAACACGTTGCTCGTCGCAAAGCTTCATATTAAAATTACAAAAAATGTCCAAAAGGGGACGTAGGCCTATATAAACTATATACAATCATGATCTCATACTATGAGTTAATGGAAGTTGACATCTCCAACTCGTGTCTTGAAGATGTCAATTGATGATGAGACGACCACATTCTCGGGTAGATGGTTCCACAAACGGATGGGAAGAACGTATCCTTCATGAGTGATGTGTGTGATCGAGGGATTAGGAATCTCTTGCTGTTTCCTCTAGTTGGAGTGTTCAGCGGTACCAATTGGTCGTCATGGATGTCGATGAGATGATTGCTGATTCGATACATCATTGCAAGCTTTGATGCGGCTAGACGATGTTGCAGAGTCTTCCACTTAAGCTCATCAATCATAGTTGTGACGCTACTTCGTCTTGAGTAATTGTTCATTACGTAACGAGCTGCACTCCGTTGAACAGATTCTGTCTTATACCCCCGTCACACTGAGCTCGTTCCTACTACGTCCTTGCAAATTTTGCCGAAGGGGCGTAGTCTGTGTGTAAACTGAGTGGACGTAGTAAATACTTCTTACGATCTGTTTACGAACTTCATGGACTAGCTCGGTCGGATTTTCAAAAAAGTGTTCAAAAAAATCGGGCGCCCATCTCGTCCTAAAATCTAACGGGGTGGCAAAGTACCTGAAACGAGATGGACGTACTACAAACGAAATTGCCGTACTTAAATCGTTCTAAAGATGTGATAGGTCGTCTTACAAACGAGCACTGTATATTCATTATTCAAGTTCTAAAATTAAACGTAGTGAAAACGTTCCCTAAACGGGTAGGACTTACTCTGAACGAGAAGGACGTACTACGAACATACGTTTCAATTTTTAAACAGAACGGCATGTAATAATTCCCGTCACACTGAGCTAGTTCTCACTGCGTTCTAGGTAGTTCTTGGTGAACGGGCTCAATCTGTTTACACACGGACTGAACGTACTACAGACCTTTTAGAATCTAGTACAGACCGTTTACAATCTGTTTACGAACTTGGCGAACGGGCCCGAACGGAGAGAACGGAAAGGCATTCCGATTTTGTTTTTGAACATGTTAAAAAAAATCGTACTGGCTTCCAGTTCTAAAATTAAACGTAGTGACAACGTTACTTAAACGGGTAGGACTTACTCTGAACGAGAAGGACGTACTGCGAACATGGTACCTAACTTTTATCATGCTGCGCATAGGCACTTTTAGTGACGGTTTGGACGTGCTACGAACGGTATAGAGTGAACGAATGGTTTACTCGGTTTGAACTGGATAACAACGTATTGCGGACGCGATAAAGACGGAATTGACGTAACGAGGACTATTTATGAACTGCCTGGTATCGTATTCAAGAAATTATTTTTCAAAGTTATAAAGTTCCAACCCGACCAAAGCCCGTTCAGCATTATTTTAAAGAACGGGCAAGAACGTTATAGAACGTTATAGGACGACCTCAGTGTGACGGCCCCCTTAGAAATGGCTTTGCAAGTTTGGGGATCCCACACACAACTTGCATACTCCATGATAGGCCGGACAAGTGAGTTGTAAGAGGCGCTTTTCGTTTCTCTAGAGCATGACCTGCCAGGCAAGTTTCTCTTTTTGCCAAGTGTCGAGGTCACTCGAAATCTCAACACCCAGGTACTTTGCAGAATCAACCGGCTTTAATTCAGTTCCATGAAATGTGTATGTATGCTGGATCTTTTTCTTCTTTTTGGAGACATGAAAGACCTGACATTTTCCGGGATGAAAAGTCATAAGCCATTTCCTCTCCCATTCCTGCAAGGCATCAAGATCCTTTTGCAAAAGGACGGCATGCCATCGTTACTCTTGATGGTCCTGTACCCATGGTGTCGTCTGCGAAGAACTTGACCTTGGTACCATCAGAGACACAGTTGGGTAGGTCGTTAATGTATACCAGAAATAGGAGCGGCCCAAGTACACTGCCCTGGGTACACCTGAAGTTACTGGAGCAATGTTAGATGTTTCCCCATCAATTACCACACGCTGAGTACGGCCGAACAGAACATTTCGGATCCATGTCCAGGCGCGTATCCAGGATTTCGCACCCCGGGGGGCCCGACGTGAATTTGGCGCCCCTGTTTACTTTTCAAAATATGGCGCCCCCCACCCCCCCCCCCCCCGCCAGACAAACATGAGCCTACGGCTTAATGTATGTTGAAGGATTTTGAGTAATAATTTTTTTTTTTTTTTTTTTTTTTTTTTAAATACTTGCCAATGGTGAGTTCACGGAAAAGAATTTCTAGGTATATGATTTTACCGCTATAGATAAAAATACGAATATTTCTAAATACGAGCGCAAAGCGCGATCAGATTTTTTCCCCTCTACTTTACGATCAGAAAGCAAAGAATTCTAAGCAATTAGGGGTATTAATTTTGTTTAGCTCTTCATCAGAATATCATATGAACGCAGGGGCGGATCCACCATTCGCCAATAGGGGGGGGGGGGCGGTTTTTTTTCACCCAAATTTCTTGATCAGCAGTTTGAAAGCTTAGCGCAGGGGGTGGGGTGGCTGTTACAAAATGTATAGGCCTATAAACACTTAATTGACTTAATCTTGTTTTTTGTTTTTATGAACAAGCAAATGTATTAATCAATAATGCGAGCGCGAAGCGCGAGCCGAAAATTTTTGCTATATCAACCTGAAAACATTGAATTTTAAGCGTTCTTTATGCTATGCTCATAAAGGAAATACTTTATTTCATTAAACAATGCGAGCGCGAAGCGCCAGCCGAAAATTTTTGATAATAAATTATATCAACCTGAAAACAGTGGATTTTTAAGCGTTTTTATGCTTTATAAGGAAGATACAAATTATCTCACTAAACAATGTGAGCGCGAAGTGCGAGCTGACAATTTTAGATCAACCTAAAACACTGCATTTAAAGTTTGTGTGTGTATGCCTTGTTTTTTTTTTTTTAAGAAGATACTTATCTAATTAAACAATGCGAGCGCGAAGCGCGAGCCGAAAAATTTTGATAAAATATCAACCTGAAAACAGAGCATTTTTAAAGCGTCTTTATGCTAAGTTTATAAGGAAGATACATATTATCTTATTAAATCAACCTGAAAACAGTGCTTTTTAAGCTTTTTCTAATGCCATGCCTATAAAGAAGATAGTATGCGTAATGTATCTCATTAAATAATGCGAGCGCGAAGCGCGAGCCGAATTTTGTTTTTATATATTAACTTGTAAACATTTAATTTTAATTTTTTTCAAACATACTTTATTTACTGGTTCAAAATAAGCATGTACAACATAAAAAAACCTAGGCTACTGCCTGCAATTGTAGGACAATACAAGGTTAACATTGATACATAGATAAACAGACATTGAACAATAGATACAATATATACATTAAGAGAGTTATACAATAGAAATGATTAATTTTGTAGCATATTGACAGTTTCGGAATACTAATATAATTCAGATTTTGATTAATTCATGTTGTATGCTGCTATACGGTAGTGTGTACATTCTAATAGAACAGAATTGGAGCAGCTAGGAGAATACCAGTTATCGATTAACAATTGAAAATTTATACTAGTATATATCATTAAAATTTATTATACAATAAGTATTATATGTTGTAATAGAAAAGTATTGGAGCAACTAGGAGAATATCAGTGATCGATTAACAATTGAAATTTTTTTTTAAAGCTCATAAAGAAAATACTTGTCTCATTAAACAATGCGAGCACGAAGCGCGAGCTGAAAATTTGAGATATGTCAACCTGAAAACAATGCATTTTTTAAGCGTATTTTTTAACGCCATGCTTATAAAGAAGATACATATTTTATACAATGCGAGCGCGGAGCACGAGCCGAAATTTTTTTTTGATACATCAACCTGAAAAAAAGTGCATTTAAAGGTTTTGTTATGCTATCTTTATAAAGAAGATACATATATCATTAAATAATGCGAGCGCGAAGCGCGAGCCGAAATCTTTTTATATATTAACATGAAATCATTTAAGATAAGTTTGGCACCCATAAGACTAGTCTCAGGTCCATTCGGCGCCCCTACATTTGAGCTCAATCTAGCGTCCTTTAATTTAAGATCGATTTAACTTCAGGTTAAATCAGCGCCCTTAAGTCTCAGGTCAATTCAACGCCCCTTAAGTTTCAGATCATTTTTGTGCCCCTACATTTGATCTAAATTTGGCGCCCTTAACTCTTTGCCTGCCAAGTTCGACTACAGTCACAATTGTACTTATTAACTATACAATCGTAATAATTCATTTTCTCTGTAATGGCTGGACCAATAGGCCTGCAAAATACAAATAATGCTAGGACTGGGTCTGTGGCATAATTTCTCGTAGTTCATACTAAGCAAATATTGTTATACTATTTTTGATAATTAAAAAGGAAAAGGTCTTCTTTTTTATGCTTAAAATTAATTGGCGGGCAAAAGTTAAAGTTTAAATCATTTGGGCCCCTCTAGGTTTAATTCCGATTTGGCCGCACCCCTAAATTTAAAGGTCGATTTTGCCACCCCGCCCCTAGAGTTTATGTCGATTTTGCTGCCCCTCTAAATCTAGGTTCGATTTTTAGCGCCTTTAAGATTAAGCATTTGCGACCCATCTACAGTTGATACTCGTGCAATTTCGCGCCCCCACGTTAAGCTCATTTTGCGACTCCCTCTGATTTTAAGTTTAATTTGGCCGCCCCCCCCTAAATTTAGTTGATTTAGAGCCGCTAAGTTTAAGTCGATTTGCCGTTTCCACCATGTTGATAGCGTCAATTTGGCGCCCATTTAACGCTCAATCGGCCCCCTAAGTTTATGGCGTTGCTAGTTTACTGTCGAGTTGCGCCCCTATTTTTTTCAGGGCGCCCCCTCCTCCGCCTTTTCAATTTGCACCCTTACTTAGTTTAGGTTTGATCGGGCCACCCTAAGTAATATCAATTAGGCCCCCCTCAGCTTCAGGTCCATTTGCCCCCCCACTATAGTTTCCGGGGGTAGAATGTGCCTGCCCCTACGTTTAAGCTCAAATTTGGCCTCCCCCGATTTGGCGCCCCTAAATTAAGGTCGATTTGGCACCCCTATATCAAGTTTAAGGTTCAATTTGGCGCCCTCTTAGTTTTACTGTCCGATTGCTCGCCCCCCTAAAATTTAAGTTCGATTGGCGCCCCTAACGTTTAAGTCCAATTTGGCGCCCCTTAGTTTACTGTCGATCTTGGCGGCCGCCCCCTAATTTAAGGTCGAATTCGCCCCCACCTAATTTTAACGTCGATTGAGCTTTCCCTAAGTTTAAGGAAATTGGGCGCCCCTTAGTTTTTACTGTCGATTTGGCTCCCTCCCATTTTTTTTAAAGGCGCCCCCTTCGCCTCTCTCTTTCTCCCTTCCTCTCTCTCTCTCTCTCTCTTCTTTTTTTTTTTTTTTTTTCTTCCTTCCTCTTTTCCCCTTTTTCCTTCCTCTTCCCCCTTTTTTCCCTTTCTTCTTTTTTTTCTCCTTTTTTCTCCTTTTTCTTCCTTTTTCGGCGGCCCCCCTGGCGCCCCCCGGGGGCCCGGGCCCGTAAAGCCCCCCCAGAAAATACGCGCATGATGTCAGAGACTGCCAGATAGACCATAGTATTCAATTTGCCGCAATAGATGAGGATGGGGCACCTTGTCAAAGGCCTTGGCAAAGTCAAGCAGAATCACATCAGTCTGGACACCTGTGTCGACATTACTGGCAACGTCATCTACGGTTAGGATTAGCTGGGACTCACAAGATCTTGTTTTTCTGAAGCCATGTTGAACATCGGTGAGAATCTTATTGACATCAAGATGACCCATCACAGTGCTGTGAATTATAAAATTATGCTCTAAGATCTTGCAGCATTATGATTGTCAAAGATATGAGGCGGTAGTTTGATGGCAGGCATTTGTCTCCTTTCTTGTAGATCGGTGTAACATTTGCGGATTTCCATGCCTCTGGCAGGACGCCGCTGTCGATCGATGCTTGGTACAGAATGGCAAGCACTGGACCAAGAACGTCTGCTAGTTCTTTGAGAAGACGGGGTGGGATATTGTCTGGTCTAGATGCTTTATGGGGATTTAATTTCTTTAGAAGCTTGATTATGCCATTTGCAGTTACATCAATGTGCGATAGATGAGGGTAAGGATTAGGCCCAAAGTTGGGGATAACCTCTCTTTCCTCATTGTTGAATACCGATGAGAATTGATCGTTGAGGATGTTTGCTTTGTCCTTACTGCTGGTAAAAGTTACACCAGTTGGTCCACGAAGAGGGGAGATGCCATTACTATCACAGCGCTTGCTTGCGATGAAGCTCTACGCGCACATAATTGGTTTACGCAGTGTATGCAGCGCATTCGCGCATGTATGTGTATGCAATTTCAGTGTATAGATCTGCGTGTCATGGATCTTTTGCACGCCGTTGAATAGATTCTTGGATATTGCAAGGGCTACGTCATCATTGTTCAATAGCTCATTCCGCTGAATGTCATGTGACCCACATTCATCCAATCAGCTGTCAACAATCTTTGTGTGTGTTGTATAAATCGGTATATACAATGGCCGTGGTCATATAACGAATTACTCAAGAGGAAGGAGAGTGTATCTGACCAATAAGAAAACCTTCTTCCATATGACCTATCTTGAACAAGATATAAAAGACGTTTAAAATTAAGAAAATGCACGAATTTTAATTAAATTAAATTTTGATCCAATAATTTTATTAACGCTAGACTAGGTGCTGACAATGACTCATGACCATCTTGTTTGGCCATTGCATTATCAGCAAGATCAACAGAAATGGACAATTTACTTCTTGAATTTTGCTCCTACCACTCCCTCTTTGTGACCAACTCCTACTTGGAGACACCCTAGATCGAAGCACTAGCAGACCTGGACATGGTTATTGTAAGAGAATGGACAATTTACTTTTTGAATTTTGCTCCTACCACAACCTCTTTGTGACCAACTCCTACTTGGCGACACCCTAGATCGAAGCACTAGCCCCACCTGGACAGACATGGTTATTGAAAGACGGCATTTCTCAAGCCTGTTCTCCTTACTCGGTCTTACCACAGTGTTGACTGTGAGGATCATCTGTTGGTAAGCTGCAGAATTCGGTTCCATGCAAAGAAGATCTATCACTCTAAGCAAGAGGGAAACTAGCCCATCAACAATGCAAAGATTAATGAACCAGAGAGAGTTGAGCAATTCGCAAAATCCCTAGAAAATATGCTGAACTCCGCCCAAACCCATGCTGTCACAAAGAAAGGGAACAACTTGCAAGAATCTATGTATGACTCTGCCATCAACAACTTCGGAAAGGAAAGCATGACTGATTTTAAGCCAACTCAAAAGAGATGACCTATGTTATTGAGGTGAAGCGTGTAGCCCTTGTAGAGCACAAGCCTTCATCCAGTAAGAAGACCCCCAGATACTCAGAACTGTTTGAAGCAAAGTCAAACAATCCAGACTGCAGCGGTCACATCACAAAAAACATCAGAAGAATGTATGATGGTATTCAGATAGCCATGGACCCTGTTCAAATGACGGCACCCCTTACCTCCTCAAATGGATAACTCATTACATGTACCGATAAAGTTAACAGATGGAAAGAAACACTGTCTCTTATACCCAGCCCTTGATGCAATTTACTGCCTACCTATAATGGAAAAACTAGATATGAACCAACCCTGGAGGAACTCAAGAAAGCTATTTCTAGTTTGACTACTTGAAAGGCTCCAGGCAATAATTCCACCAGACCTTATCGAGTGTTGCAAAAGTACACTCCTACACTCACTGCATGACGTCCTCTGCCTATTTTGGAGAGATGGGTATGTTCCACAGCGTCCACAGAATACGTGGGATGCCAAGATCGTCACACTTTTGATTTGATTAGCAGAGATGGACTCTTCCAGATTCTCTCGGAGATTGGTTGTCCCTGTAAGCTGCTGAGCTTGATCAAGTCCTTCCATGAGAACATGATTGGAGGGACTAGTACAATACGATGGAAGTTCGTCCAAAAACTCTGATATCCGCAGTGGAGTCAAACAATATTGTATTATGGCCTTAACCCTCATCGGTATATTATTTTCCCTGCTTGAATAGCGACCTTGCATGGGAGGTTAGAAGGATATGGAAAGTGAAGGCGAAGGCTGTACCAACAGTCATTGAAGCCCTATGAATAGTTACAACCAGACACAGAGGCTGCTCGGATGATCTAGGGATTAGTGTGTCCTGTAAAACTATGCATAAGGCAAACTTGCTCGGGACAGCCCACATTCTACGGAAGGTCTCGAGCTAGAAAAAGAAGTAAACTATGAACAGAGGACTTACTTTATAAATATAGAACAGAATGTAAGTACCCTAGATTTTTGAAAGAAGTAAGTCTGGTTGCTGCTTCCACAGACCATCGCATAGGCTTCGGAAGATTTTTTGCAACTTGAAACAGTGCATTTTAATAATTTTTTCCAGCTATGTTTAAGCCTACAAAGAAGATATCTGTCTCAATAAACAATGCGAGCCCGAAGTGCGAACTGAAAATTTTTAAGAGTGTTTATTCTAAGCGCTTTTTGTAATATGGTTATAAAAGAGATAAGATATTTATCTCATTAAACTTTTTTCTCTTTTTTGATATATCAACCTGAAAGCAGTGCATTTTTAGACTTTTTTTTCTCATGAAGAAGATATTTATCTCGTTTAATAATGCGAGCGCAAAGCGCGAGCTGAAATTTTTTAATATTTTAACTTGCAATGCATTTTAAGCGTTTGCTATGTTTATAAAAAAAGATATCTGTCTGATTAAACAATGCGAGCGCGAAGCGCGAGCTGAAATATTTTAAGATTGCAACCTGAAAAGTGTGCATTCTGAGCGCTTTTTGTGCTATGGTTATCATGGTTATAAAAGAAATATTTATCTCGTTAAAGAATACGATCGCGAAGCGCGAGCTGCAAATTTTGAATATATCAACCTGAAAACAGTGCATTTAATTATTTCTTTCGCCATGTTACAAAGAAGATATTATCTCATTAAACAATGCGAGCGCGAAGCGCGAGCTGAAAATTTTTGATATAGCAACCTGAAAATTGTGCATTCTAAGCGCTTCTTGTGATACGGTTATAAAGGAGATATTTATCTCATTAAACAATGCGAGTGCGAAGCACGAGCTGAAAATTTTTGATATAGCAACCTGAAAAGTGTGCATTCTAAGCGCTTTTTGTGCTATGCTTATAAAGAAGATATTTATCTCATTTAATAATGCTCGCGCTTCGCGCGAGCTGCAAATTTTGAATATATCAACCTAATATAGTATAAAACAGTGCATATAAATTATTTTTTCGCTATGTTACAAAGAAGATTTTATCTCATTAAACAATATACGAGCGTTCATGGCAGAAGGACGTGTTTTTTGTTAGCTCCGCGACAATAAGCGCAACTGGAGCGATGCGGCACTAACTCACAAACGATATATGACTGAATATATACCCGAATATATGACTGGATTTACCTGAATATACTATATTCTTCGCTATAGGGTTATATCATTATCATCACTACGTATATCAATATTCTGCCAATAGTTTTTCAAACATCATGACTGGGATCAAGTCTGACGACCTCTCGGAAGAAATTCGAGACGAAGTACGGAAAACGCTGCAGGTCAACAACAATCTACTTGATACCTTGGTCGCTAAAGTGAAGCAAACACTCATTAATGAACTCACTGAGGTCATCACCCAGCGAGTTGCAGATAAATATGCTTTCGAACTCAAGGAAAAAGACGACAAAATCAGTGCTCTGGAAAGGAAAGTGAGTGAAATGGAAATGCTACACGACGACGCTGAGCAGTATTCGAGGAGGAACTGTCTAGTTTTGCAAGGTCTGAAGGAGGAGAAAGACGAGAAAACAGACGAAATCGTGAAGAAACTATGCAGCGACAGATTGGGTGTCACAATCAGTGACACAGATATTGACAGATCTCATCGTCTAGGATACCAGAAGAAAGACAAGATACGAGGTATTATAATTCGCTTTTCAAAGTACAACACGCGTAATGAAGTATATCAGAACAGGAAACTCTTGCGAAAACAAGTCAAACAACCCATAGTTTATGTCCAGGAAAGTTTGACCAAAGAAAGGGCAAATCTGTTTTGGCATGTCAAAAAAAACTTCAAAGAACATATCAAGAGCATATGGACCCAAGATGGCCGCGTCAAAGTGATCACGGCTGATGAACGCCGCATAACACTCACGAGAATGAACCATACCGCCACACTTGTACCACCATCATGATAATATGATATGCTATATATATGATTATGTTCTTGTCGGAGCGTCTCCATGTCTGATTTGTATCAATTATATTTAATATATATATTTCATTCTTGATCAATGTACTCTGTAGGCGCATTATTATGTGCTTTGCCTTTTATTGCACACGGAGTTCTATTATTATTCTTGTCAAGTTTTTTTGTAATGCCTTTATTATCATAATACAAGGCAGCTTGGTTGATATATATTTATAATGATTTGCGTACACGTTAATTGGAGGTATATACATTATGTTCCTTTCAGATAATTTCAATGCCTGATGTATACACATTATATTCATATATTTATTTATAATACAATATGTATGTATTGATAATGTTATATATATATATATATATATGCCCAGGAACTCTGTATCTGTTTATAAGCTTCTTTTTAATTCTGTTCTCTTGTTTTGAAGACGGCTTTATCTATTCCAGTGCTCTCTTTATTTGACAAAGTCTTTTATAATGCTTTACTTTCAAAACATTATACACTTATATGTACCTGGAATAGGGTCTTTCTTAAAAGCCTTGCTTATACATGTTATATATAGTTCGAAAGAACAGATCGTATGTCAATGAACTTTAAGACGTACCAAAGTCAATGACGTGTATTATGTATTTTGTATATACTTCGGGGAACTATAACCCCACCCTTCTCTTATATTGTAAACGGCTTATCTATTCCTATTGTCTTTTCATTTGACAAAGTATTTTACAATGCTTTACTTTCAAAACAGTATACGTTTATATGTTCTTGGAATAGAGTCTTTATTAAAAGCCCTTCTTATATAGTCGAAAGAACAGATTGAATGTCAATGAACTTTAAGACATACCAAAGTCAATGATGTGTATTATGTATTGTGTATATACTTCGTGGATTTATAATCCCGCCCTATTTTGTCATGCTTGTATTGAGTCTTAGCACCAATTGGATGAAAGAATGGTGGTAACTACTTGACTGACATGACTGAGCGATTGTATTATAGTCATATTCTTTCTTTTTCTATACTTTACAATCTAAAAGAAAGGAGAATTGCTGCCGTTCCAGTTGGGTTGTTTTTAAATCTTGTGCTCATATAAATTCTTCGTAGGTGTTATTTTGTTTAAATTGTTTATACTACGGTTTTTGTTGTTGTTGTTGTTTTTTGTAGTTGTTTGTATTCTTGTTTTTATATTCTCTTCAGTGTATTTCTGTTTACGTGTAGTAATAGGTGATGAAAAAAAAGTTTCCATGTGTACTTTGCCGGAGTGATGTTAAATCCAACCATAAAGCACTATTGTGTACATCATGTAATAATTGGGTACATATCTCATGTGCAAGTGTTCCTTTGGAAATGTATAATGATGTGTCACAATTATTTGTTAACTGGAGATGTCCTCAATGTGTTATGAAAAGTTTGCCGTTTTATGATATAAATACTGATGTACCAATTTCGAGTGAAAATATATCAAACTGTAATGAAAAGACACCTATAGATAATCACAATGTTCAAATTGATAGATCTTATAAATACGAACAATTATCGTCAATGGGTTTGAAATTTCTTCATCTAAACACTTCCAGTCTATTGAAGAATATTGATGAATTGCGATTAATTATCACTGAAAACAAAGTTCACATATTTGCATTAAATGAAACTAGACTGGATGATAGCATACTTGACAATGAAATTAATATACCACATTATGTGATAGTCCGAAAGGATAGAAACAGATTTGGAGGTGGGGTCGCTATTTATATACATGAGAGTCTCATTTTTACTGTTTTAGAACACGAATCCCTTACCTATTTAGAAGCAATCCCTATACTTATCCAATTGAAAAATACCCAACCCATTTGTTTTATAAATTGGTATAGACCTCCCAATTCAAAAAGTGAAATATTCGAATATTATGATAAGCTAATGTCATTCGTCGGAGGATTTAATTGTAACTTAACTTATTGATGGGCGATACAAATTGCGATATATTAAAACAACCAATAAATTGCCAAACTAGGAATCATAATAGCATAAATAGGATTCATTCCATGGAACAAGTAAACACATCCAAATGTACGAGAATTGTGAAGGGCTCTTCTACTTTGATCGATCATATGTTAACGAATTCAATTGATAAAATCAAATTATTGTTGTATTCATGCTGGTCTGAGTGACCATTCATTGAGTTTTATTATATGGAAATCCACACATTGTGTCAACACGAATGGTAAATATATTACTTTTAGAAAATGTACAATATTCTAATTACAAGCTTTGAAGACAGATGTTAAAATCAACAATGGTGTGAAATAATCATTTGAAGATATAGATGACGCAGCAATGATTTGCAAAGCTTTTAGTAGCGTTTATAGATAGACATATGCCTTACAAAACGAAAAGATACGGATTAAACAATCCCCATGGCTGAATGAACATTATATGCATTGAATAAAAGACCGAGATAAAATGAAGAAGAAGGCAATTTTTAAAAATGATGACAAATTCTGGAAAGAATATAGACGCCTAAGAAATAAAGTTACATATGAAAATCGGAAATTAAAAAAGAAATATTATTTTGATAAATTATGTGCATGTAAAAATAGGAAGCAATCTTGGAAAGTTTTAAAATCAATCACTACAAATAAAAGTTCTACTAATGATATACCTATACCTTCAAATGATATTTTGAGTGTTGCTAATAAATTCAATTTTCATTTTGCCAATGTAGCAAATGATTCGGTAAATGATTCCAATGCAAATGAAAATAATATTGTATACCCCTCTGATGACAATAATAGGTTTATTTTACATACAGTACAAGAAAAAGATATTCTAAAAGAAATCCTTGACCTTAAAAACAAAAAGTCTGTTGGTGTGAAACTGATATATCGCTTTTGTTTTAAAAACCTGTGCAAACGGGCTTAATTGATATCCATCTACATATTTATCAATAAATCTATATCAGACGGAAAAGTTCCTGCATAGTGGAAGATAGCTAAAGTAATTCCTTTACATAAAAAGGGTGACAAGTCAATATCCTGATAATTATAGACGATTTCCTTCTTCCGTGTATTTCAAAAATCCTTGAAAGAATAATCCAAAAGCAGCTTACAAATTTCTCGATACAATAAAGTCTTAGTAAGGAACAATCCGGGTTCAGACCGAAGCATTCCACAACAACCGCATTGATTAAGGTAACCGATGACTGGCTTAAAGTAGATGGACAATGGGCATTACACTGGGGCGGTATTTAATAGACTACAAAAGGCATTTGACACAGATCATAAACTACTCCTACGTAAACTATCTGGGCTTGGAATAATGGGAACTCTTTAGAATGGTTTGTTAGTTATTTATCAAATAGGAAATCATAACTTGTTTAAACAATACATTGTCTGATAAATATTAATTAATAACGGTGTGCACCAAGGGAGTCTGCTTGGACCAATTCTTTTTGCAATATTTATAAATGATTTAAGTTCCATATTCGTCAAATGTTCTTCATCTTTACGGCCGATGACACAGTCTTATACTATTCTCATAGAGATCCCAAATTGTAGAATCAGTGCTAAATGATGAACTTAATGCAGTAATGAAATGGATGGATAAAATAAGCTTAAATTAAATATAAACTGTTAGCATGTTATTAGGTACGAGGCGTATGCTAACAAAATGCAATAACTTACATTTGAAGATTAATGATGCTGATATTAATAATGTTGATAATTTCAAATATCTTGGTGTTTTTATTGATAGAGAACTTAAATGGAGGATATACACTTGAACATAATGTGCTCTAAAATAGGCAAAATGATAGGCTTTCTAGGTAGATTTAAGATATTTTGTCAGTGAATCGATTTTAAGTTATATACTTTGTATTATTATTCCGCATTTTGATTATGCCGACGTGGTATGGCAGTCTGCCTCAAAAAAACATTTAGATTTGCTTCAAAACTTCAAAACAGAGCAGGAAGAATCATTTTAAAAATCAATCCATATTCCATGTTTCAACTTCCCATATTCATGATATTTTAAAATGGAAAAAGTTAGATGTCCGTCAATTAGAGCACATTAATGTTATGATGTATAAACCTTACATGATCTGGCACCTGACTATTTGAAAAACTCTATTATAAATAAACCAAGTATGTATTTTCTCCGTAATAAAAATAATCTGTGTCTCCCCAAACCAAAAACAAATAATTGTAAAAGAACATTCTACTACAGAGCTGCTTTATCATGTAACCAACTACCAATCGTAACACGTGGTGCTTCCACAATCCAATCTTTTAAAACTAGTATGCATAAGTTAACTGTATAATCATCTCCTATCTTGTTTAGGGTCGTGTGGTCATGTATCCCTTTTATTTTAATATAAATCTGTATTGAACATGACATACATAAAATGTTAATCAAGATTATTTGTATAACAGTATTGAAATGTGTTATGTACAATGAAGATATTTTGTTTTGCTTGTTTTGAATGATATTATTACTGATATATAAATGTATAAGGACCCCATGGAAGAACAGCGGTATTTTGTAAATACCGCTGAAATGGGCTATCCGCCGTATTCTCATTATAAAATGTACCATGTATAATGTAAATGTATTGATTTACGGAAATAAAAACAAACAAACAAGCGCGAAGCGCGAGCTGAAAATTTAGAATATATCAACCTGAAAACAGTGCATTTCAAGCTTTTTTCGCTATGTTTACCAAAAAAAAAAAAAGAGATATTGATCTCATTAAACAATGCGAGTGCGAAGCTCAAGCTGAAAATTTTTGATATAGCAACCTGAAAAGTGTGCATTCTATAAAGCGCTTCTTGTGTTATGCTTATAAAGAAGATATCTATCTCATTAAACAATGCGAGTGCGAAGCACGAGCTGAAAATTGTTGATATATCAATCTGAAAAGTGTGCATTCTAAGCGCTAATTGTTTGAGCCCCAACCAATATATTAGGGACCCCTTGTCATTATGAAAAACAAAGGTCAAACAGAAAGACATGCGATCCGATTCGGAGATCGAGCAGCATGAGCTAAAAAATTTGTCAAGAGAAATTTGAAATATGAGCATTTCAAAACAAATTATGAGCAGAAGGGTGGGTGGGCTCAAACATATCAAAGCCCCTCTCAAACACTAGGGGGGCTCAATGGCTAAGCTCCAACTAAGATAGTAGTTCTTATGTTCCTATTAAAAAAATATAATATACTAAAAAGAAATGATATGCGAGCGATCAATATGAATCATACACACACGCACTCCAGATATCCAAATTAGATACTCTGTATGATAGACGAGAAGCGTTGTGTCTGAAGTTTGCAAAATCTGTCGTTACAAGATTTCGTGACTGGCTACCAGAACTTCAGAGCACGTACAGGTCCCTGAGACATAGTAATAGAATGAGAGAAATTAAGTGTCGGACAGTACGTTACCAAAACAGCGCATTGCCCTTTCTCATAAGACTACTGAACAAAGCCAATATAACCTGATATTTGTGACTGATTCAATTGACTCTTATTGCGGGCTTGATACTAATGTTTTATCTTCTCATGATATTACTATGTCTGTGCATATATGTAAATGTTTCATTATTGTTCCACTTTTTTTCCATAATTGACAATATTTATTATGCTGCTGACCACCTTTTTTCGCTTTATGTTGTAATCTTTATCTCCTTCTATCTCTCTATCTCTCTGTCATTTCCTGTATTACTGCCTTGAACTGCTTTCGCTTTCTCCCACACACATTCAATTTTGTGTCATGGTATTTTCCAATCCATTTTACTTCATGAGATTTACAAACACCAATGTCAGCTTCATAATATTTATTTACGAATTTACGATTGCGCACCATTTATCTTTAAGTCTTTAAAGGTTCTCAAAAATACATGTATATTCCTATCTTCGAATGTAAAACGATCGGTATGAATTTATAAATTGGCTCATCCCAATGTAATTTAATTTGATGAATTATGAAATTCTTATAGCCAATTGTTAATGCACAAGTATTTTCAAATTTCAATGTTTAATGCTCTATTTTCAATTTTCATTTTGAAATGTCAATTTCCAATATTTCAGTGTAAGACAATATGTGCAATAACTCAAATATCCTAAGTATATATTATCATATTAATCTACGTTACTCAATCTACTCAATGTCCTTACATGTCAACGCTGTTTTTTATATATCTTTCCTGTAACTAGCTTTTTTATATATAATTTTGTACAATAATAATCACCCCCTAAATTGTATCTAGCGGATTTCTCCGTATCTAACTCAAATAGTTTACTTCATACTTGTAAATAATTTGATATAATGAAATTCTTTCTCAAATGAAATCAACATAAAACATTTATTTCTTTGTATTATTTTATGGTAATTTGTTTATGCTTTTGTAAATTTGAATTATTGTTTAGTCTATCTATTTGTATGTTATCTATGTGTGACGATTTACTTTGTAAACTAAATATAATTCAGCCTTCAGGCTGCGATGTCCAGTATTTTTAATAAACCATTCAATAAATTCAATAAAAATTTTGTCAATAGAGACCTGAAATATAAATTTTTTATCTAAAAAGATTGGTGGGGAGCCCAATGATATCCTCAGAAAGATTATGTAAGGGGCTTAATGATGGCTGAGTCCCCTTCACAAATAAAAACAAAAGAATAATGATACAAATCATCTGAGTCAAATAATATTTGATTATAGGGCGATCGCCGATATCTGTACGGCATCAAAAATAATGGGGGGGGGGGGGCTGTTGAGCCCTCAAATGTAAAAATCGCCCACTAATGTAAAAATGCCCTCAAATGTCACAACACGTCAACCACAAATGTAAAAATTGCCCTCAAATGTCACAACACGTCAACCAGAAAAGTAAAAATGCCCTCAAATGTCACAACACGTCAACCACATATGTAAAAATGCCCTCAAATGTCACAACATGTCAACCACAAATGTAAAAATGACCACTAATATCATAACATGTCGACCACAAATGTAAAAAGTTTTCATTTTAACCACTAATGTCTGAACATGTCAACCGCAAATGTAAAAATTCATTCCATGTATCATAATAATGCGGAATGTGAACAAAACATTTTCAATTAATATTACACACATGCATACTTCCATAGATACATATACACACACACATACACACCCACACGCATAACGTTTAAACGGGGGAGTGTCCAGTAACAAGATTTACTGGTAATGTTTATCAACTATCTGGCTAGCTTGTGTGTAAAAATCGGCATGATCCAATATGGTATGCGCGATTGAACACACATAAAAAAGGCACATTTTGAAAGTTACATGAGTCCCTTTTTTAGGATATAAACTGAGCAAAAATGGGTAAATTCTTATTTGGAGGCATGTTATAAGTGTCTTTTTTTGTGTTATGTTACTATATGAGCAGCCTCTATTCCATCAATCTGGACATGTTTTACGGAAAATTTTATGGAAAATGCCATTCCCAATCTTTTCACAAATTCAAGCTGAGCCAAAATTATGGCGTTAAACAAAGCAATTTTTCTTGAAAAATATGCCCATCTATGCACATAACTGTCATGACTATGTGAGTAGGAGTCTGAAAATTCGTGCATGAAATCCCTATGAAGGGGGGGGGGGGGCAGAGTGCATGTCCCCGCTCGATTCTACACCTTTCTTCAAGAGCCTATGGGGGAGGGTTTCGCATGAAATGGACGCTTATGCCACACAGGTTGGTAAGGCTATACGGCATCAAACAAAGACTCCATAATAACGCAGTATTTGCTTGAGACTAACGAAAGTTACAATTTTGCACCCCCAAAGGAAAAAAGAATGCCCAAAAATGGTGCAATAATTTTTAGATAATTCCATACCCCGTCTTTTTATCTAATCTCTCGTTTTATAAAACATAATGAATGAATGAAACATAATACATAATATAGAAAGATTTTTAAAATGTTTCTATACTATGTATTATGCTTATAATCGTAATTGAAACATTTTTGTTCCATTTAGCAACATTCCTCATTGTTATAATACATGTGATGAGTTTATACATTTGTGGGTGACATGTTAAGACATGAGTGGTTAAAAAGAAAACTTTTTACATTTGTGGTCAACATGTTATGACATTAGTGGTCATTTTCACATTTATGGTTGACATGTTGTGACATTTGAGGGCATTTTTACATTTGTGGTTGATGTGTTGTTACATTTGAGGGCATTTTACATTCGTGGTTGACGTGTTGTGACATTTGAGGGCAATTTTTACATTTGTGGTTGACGTGTTGAGACATTTGAGGGCATTTGAGGGCATTTTTACATTAGTGGGCGATTTTTACATTTGAGGGCTCAACAGGGGCTCAACGATATCTGAGCCCCCAAAAAAATTTTTGGGGGTGGCGCCCCCACAAGCCCCCCCCCCCCCCCCCCCCCCCCTGGTTCCGAAGCCCATGCATCAAGTTGTGAAAAATTGAAATAACAATAGTAATAATGATAATAATAATAACTTATTCCTTTTTTGAGTGAAACTCTTCATTTTATCCACAAAATGAAGCAGATAAAGAAACGTGATAGCTAAAATCTGTACTAACCTCTTGCTTCCAAGCTATTGGCAGTTTCTTGAGACCAACTGCCGTATGGACTGTAGGGGATCTCAAATTTATGGCACCGTCTCCAATGCATCTGCGAACAAGATGCAATGACTCATCGGAGAGGTCAGTCGATTCTGATGAACAGTCAAGAAGAATTCTGTACTTTTCTTCGTCTGATACCTCTGATGCCCTCAGTATTGTCTTCAAAACCTTGACACATACACTATCCTTAGCTCCAGCGGCAAATCGGAGCAGATTTTCATAGTCGGCTAGATGCTTCTGGATTTTTCTTAAATGATTGTCTTTATTGGTATGTGTCAGTTTAAGCCACTTTTCTTTATTATACGTACTCGCCAGATACGTCCCAGCTGCGTGCTCCTGTGCAAGTTTATGGTAGAATTCAACTTTTGTTACTTTCGTTGGACCTTGGGCAGACACATGTTTTAGAGTAGTTGTTGTACTGGAAATTATGCCAAGCGCAATTGCAACCTCGTAAACTTCGGGAACGTCTTTGAAATGATCTGGGGTAAAAATGAGCTGGTGTCTGTTTGCTAGCAGAGACGAAAGGGCGACTTTTCCTAGTCCAGAGATGGTTTTCTGAAATAGCTCATCAGTTATCTTCTTTCCCTTCTGTTCCAAATGACGTCTGAAAAACGTGTTCACGTTGTCAAAGAGGGCCGTTTGGGTCGTAATTCCATCGAGTAGATTCTCACTCCATAAGTGGCACACCATCATTGTGAAGAAAGGAATTGATGTTAGCTCCTGGATTACTTCGTGCTTCTCGAGATACATCTTCAGACTCTTGCCTCTTTCTTCACCTGAGAAGAATTTGTCGATGTAGGTTGAGATATTCTCAGGTGTAAAGCCCTCGATCTCCATCTTTGCATACACCAAGTGGAGGTCGCCATGATTAAAGTCCTCCTCAATATGTGGCCGAGCAGTGACTAGTATTCTGCAGTTTCTTAGCGTTTTGTGTTGCAGCGCTTTAACGAGACTGTTGCTTGGTTTTCCTTCCTCACCCGTGATGGTTCCTTCGTATTCATCTACGCCATCCATGATGATGTGGCATTTCTTCTGATTCTTCTCGATGAAATCTTCAAGTGAGTCGGGTGTGAGGCCTTCAACGTCATCTAGAAGCTGAGATATGATTGCTTCTCCCAGAGACATCACTCGGTCAACATTACGCAGCTTGATGACAAATAGGAGAGGTAACTCTGTAAGAGATGATCCTTGCGTGCTCATTATCCAGTCATATGCAAGCTTCGCTACTGCAGTAGTCTTGCCCTTACCTGCTGGAGCCAGGAGTATGATTCGTTCAGGCTGCACACCATCAATTGTGCAAGAGAATATTTCATCTACCGAACCTTTAAGAACAACCCTTTTGAGTTCATTTCCTGCCCGATCTCTCTTCACCATTGTAACGATTGTGTAGATACTCTGAATATCCTTGACATGGTCCTGGTCCCACGGCCTCAACTGAATCTTGCATGTTGATTTTCTGTAGCGGTCGATAAGCTTTTTACGGCAGCCATGAACCGTCAAATTGTTGGTAATGTTCAAGGAGTAAAAATCTAAAGAAACGGGAAAGAAACGAGGATTAGGCCTCATCGATCAGCATAAATTTTTTACATGATATGCTGTTCAACAACAAACCGATTTGCTATAAACGTTTTGAATGCAGGTTTTTATAAGTCTTTCGTTATTATTCAAAAGGCCGACACAAAAATACAAGAAATTAAAAAATTTATTTTAAAAATCGTCGTATAGCAGTTTGCTACCTTTTGCAGATTTTGAGGCCGAAACTTAAAATTTTAAATTGTACACAGATTGATAACAAAAAAAAACGTCCCATGAATTTATTTGAAGCTGTCTAGTTTGAATTATGAAATTCATAATCATGGATTTTATCATATGAATATGGGTAAAGTTACTCTCCCACTATATGTTCGTGCGCTTTTCATTTTGATTTTTGCACGCATGACTCAATAACAGACAATCTTTGATATATTAGTATCTGGGTGAAGATTAAAACAAATTTCAATTTCAATTTCAAATCAAACCTACAAACAATCTCGTGCGGTGTCCCGCAGGGATCAATTTTAGGTCAAATCCTATTTTTAATTTGCATTAATGACTTGAACTTAGTATCTCCACTTCTAAGTTGTTTATTATTAAATAAATTACAACTTTATTATGAAAATACCCATGTCATGCATGTAATGGTGTTCATTTCTTCGAAAGCCAGTGAAAACGGAATTAAAATACACTGAAAACCTAACCTCGTCCGTCAATTGACCGACTAGCTTTAATGCTAGTCGGTCATGACGGACTAGTTTTAAAGCTAGTCTGTCATGTTAGTCCGTCGAGACGGACTAGCATAAAACTGAATCTACATCTCTCAACTTGACGGACGAGCTTTAAAGCTCGTCTGTCAAGCTTGATGCTAGTCTGTCGACGTGACCGACTAGGCCAATAAAAGCAGCTGGGTCGACCCAGTTTACCCATTAAAATGACTGACTAGCTTTTGATACAAATAGTTGCAATGTCAAGTTGATACACTCTGAAACAAAGGTTGTTTTGGATTGACAATCTGAAAGCTTACGAGACATAACATCTATCATGACAAATATGCAATTCACGAGTACCGGTAGATTCCAGGTATTGTTCTCCACTCTTCAATTACAGGCTAATTGAATACCTTGTTACTATAGAACTCGAGAACCCGGTATTTTCTTACAGATTGCTGGTGAATGCCCGGCTTAGCAACAACAGTGAATAGAAGTTGGATACAATCAACATTCTCAAACAAAGGTTTCTTTGGCTTGACAATCTGAGAGCAATACAATAGCCGAAATAACATCAATCGTGACAAGTATGCCATTCACGAGTAGGTTAGATATATTGTTCCATTCTTTAATTACAGGCTAATTGAATACTTCGTTACTATAGAACCTATGAACCGTCTATTCTTATAGATTGTTGGTGAATGCCCGGCTTAGCAACAGCAGTGAATAGAAGGTGATTTGAATTGATTGAATAACATGCGCATTGCGAAAAGGACATCACTATTAGTTGCATGATCTGTATGTGAATTCCATTTAACGAGCAAACTGTACAGACGCACACTTGATATACCCCCGTAAAGCTTAAGATTTTGATTATAATGGCCTTCCTGTGACATGACTGTGTGAGTACTCTTTTTTAATTCCTTATGTTTCAGTTCACAGATAGCGTTATTTTTTTCACATAGATTAATGCTATAATCACCAACGCGAAAAATTATGTCTTGCCAAATCAATTTTTAAATTTTGTGTATTTACTACGATAGTAACAATCACATTAAATTATGAAAATTGAAATTTAACTCTAATAATAAATATAGGCGCCTCTTTCCTTTTAGATTACTGGCATAATCGTGATCGAGGAAACCACCATTCACTTTGTACAGCAGCGCTTCATTCAGTCACACGCATTGGTTTCCTCTTTCCACCCCCATTCACTTTATGTACAAGCATATGAGCGATTGGTTTCCGAAACGGCGATAAGGCCAGATTACTTGTATCTGAAAGAAAAGAATATTAGATTAGAGGCACGGACTTTGGGATTCTGAAGTGGCTCTCAAGGACAAGTGTATACGCCGAAAATGCAAAAGCAGGTAGGCCTACAACAAAAAGTCATGATGCAAGCCATGGCGGCGACCCCTGGGCCCCGTACCCGCATTATTTGATAATTGCCATAATGTTAACTAATAATTGTGCCTCCTGTATAAATTCCTGTCTTCTGATTTATTTCATCATAATAAGATTTTTTTTTGTTTGTTTTTTGTTTTTTGCTCAAATTCTTGTGACAAAATGCATGTTTTTAATCGGATCTTTATAATGTCTTCCAATATTTCAGATTTGACGTCTCTAACAAGCTGGTGAAACCATATTAACCTCGTCCGTCAAGCTAGTCTGTCAGGACAGCAACAAGAACATCGCGGCAGAAAAGCTCGACGGACTAGCTTTTACACCATGACCGACTAGCTGTAAAGCTAGTCTTGCTCAAAAGCTCGTCAGTCTGGGCATCACTACGACTAGCTTTTATGCTAGTCCGTCAAACTAGTCGGTCACGACGGACGAGCTTTAAAATTAGTCTGTCTTGACCGACGAGCATTAAAACTAGTCCGTCTTGACGGACTAACTTGACGGACTAGCTTTCAAGCTAGTCCGTAGAGACGGACGAGTTTTAAAGCTAGTCCGTAATAACCGGGTTGTGTTGAAGGAAAGCTCGTCCGTCGTGACCGACTAGTTTTAAAGCTAGTCAGTCTGGGCATCACTACGACTAGCTTTAAAGCTAGTCGGTCTACCCGTTTAGGTTTTCAGTGTATACATGAATGACAATATAATTAAACATGCAAATATTACACAATTTTTAGGAATTAGTATAGTAAAGTCTCCAAAGCAATAGGAAAAATGAATCAATTCAAAGACATCTTACCCCAAAATATTCTTCTTATATTGTATAATTCATTGATTTTACCCTGTATATCGCACTGTAATATTATTTGGGGATTTTGCAAACGACACTTATTAAATCGCATCTTTCTTCTACAAAAGAGGGCAGTTGGTATAATATGCCACAAACTCTTTCTAAGTCATAGCAGACCTCTTTTCTTAAAATTAAATATAATTCCAGTTTCATTATCACATGATTTTCAATTATGTGTTTTTATGTATTCCTATTATAACAACCTATTACCCAACAATTTTGGCAATTTTTTTCGAACGAACAGAGATATACATCGATATAGTACTAGAATTTCAGCTGATACTCGTGCAATTTATGGTCATTATTCTTTTTCTGACAATATATGTTTATGCAAGGGTCCCGTAATGTGGAATAAATTGCCCAAAAATATCAAACAGTGCAATACTCTACAAACTTTTAAAAGACATCTAAAAATCCACTTAATGCAGAATGTGTAAGAATGATATATATATATAACCAATTATACTTATGTTATACTTTGTACTAGATTCTCCCAGATGTATTTAGTTTATCGTCTTGTTTTGTTTAAATTATGTAATTTTAGGATCAATTTATAAGTTCTATTTAACTTCTTGATGATCCTTCCACTATTCTTATAAATGTTCTCACAGATATGTAGTATTACACTTTGTATGAAATATCTTATATTTGTTTGTTTTTATGAATGTTTTTTTTTATGAAAGTGGTGAATAAAGTTCAATTTAAAAAAGAAATGTGAAAGACACACACACACACGCAGAGGAGGGCGCGCGCAAACGCACACACACACAAACACCACGCTTACACACCTACCCTGACACTCATAATCAGACACTTCGATCCCCAATCTCTCTCTCTGTCTATCTCTCTAGCCCACATCCGCTTCCACTTTCCTTCTTTTCCTTATCTGCTTCTTTCTGTGACTTTTTCCATACCATTCGTGTATCTCTCTCTCTCTCCATCTTATGATTTTCAGACTGCTATTTCTTAACCCCGTACCACCGATACTATCTATTTTGCTTTCACACTGTTTCTTAACCCCCATACTATCTGCGTAGTCGGAGTGAATACATTTAATGCTTTTCACACTGTGTAATCCTTCACCCCGGACTATTTGCTTTTCTTATGTTATTCTTTTTTTTTTTCTCGTTTTCCTTTAATATGATATTCATTGTTTTTCTCTTTTTAATTATGTCATCAGTCATTTATTGTTTTTTCTCTTTCCATATGTTATTCATTGTTTTCTTATATTGCCTCATGTGATTCATTGTTTACTCTCTTAGCCTATGTCATTTTTTTTTTCCTTATGTTATTCATTGTTTTTTATCTTTCTTTATGTTATTCATTTGTTTTCTCTTTTTCCTTGAAATGTTATTAGTCGTTTTCTCTTTGTCCATATGTTTTTAATTTTTTTTCTCTCTTTCTTAATATTTTCCACTTGTTTTTTTTCCCCTCATTTTTCTTATGTTATTCGTTGTTATTTTTTTCTCTTTCCTTATGTTCATTGGTTTTCTCTCTTTCTTTGTGTTATCCTTTTTTTCTCTCTCTCTTTCCTTGTGTTTTTCTTTTTTCTCTCTCTTTCTCTCTCTCTCTCTCTTTCCTTGTTATTCATTGTTTTATCTCTTTCCTCGTGTTATTTTTCTTTACTTTTTTTTTTAGTCTCAAAAGCATATCTCTCTCTCTCACACAAACACACACACACACACACACACACGGCTCAGGATAAAAACACTACTAATAAACATCTTTTTTTTCTAAAGTTTATTCAAGAAACATTCGTATAAAGAAAAATAAAAACAATATGAAAAAATGCAAAGGTGCAAATTCTTTTCCTAATATTGCAACAACAACAAAATATTTGTTTTTTCGTTCGCTCACTTTGTCAGTCCTCGACGTGCCCCAATTGTTACCAAACAAAAGACGAATCCAACGAGATACTACTTGGATAGAATATTGGAAATAATGTGCACTTGACGATGGTGTTGTTGTTGAAGATGACGTTGGGATGACTAGATGACGACATGATAGTGGGGGCAGTGGTGAAATTGTTAGGGAATTCACACTTCAATCCGCAATGAATAAATAAACCCGAAAATACTAATTAAGGAAGATAAAGATGTTGTGTTTTTATTTGTGTTTGAATATGTGTGAGGGTGTATGTGTGTGTGCGCGCACGCGCATGCAAATAGGTCTTTAAAATTTGTTTTAATCTTAACCCGAACACTTGGCGCATGTGAGATTTTACACTGTATCAGAAATTGTCGGTTATTCAGTCATGCGTGGAAAAATTTAAATGAAAAAGGGTACCAACATATGGCAGGAGAGCAACTCTACCCATACATATGATAAAATTTATGATTTTGTTTTCATACGTCAAACTAGACAACTTCAAAATCATGAGACATTATTTTTTACTCACTCTATATACACTGTTGCTCATAAAGTTAGGGTTTGGTTATGTGCTCCAGCCACATGATCTTGCGTCAGCTTTAATATTAAGAATTTGTTTGTACCTGCTTTCTCTTTTGGGTATCCTGGCTATATATTTGACGTGCCCCCAGCCATTCCCGAATATTGAAAAATAAAAAGAGTTTTTCAACCTCCACAACACCAATTTGTGCCATTTTTTTTCTCATTTTGGGGCCCCTTTTTTGTTTACCCGGCCGACCAAGGCCCTACAGTCCTACCCTCACGAATCGCGTCTAAGGTATAGGGTTGATATTGTTCTTTATAAAGTTAAATCTAGGTTTATGGCCACAGACTTACTTTTATTTTCTAGTAGACTATAGGATGGTACTCGATAATGTCGCTAGTTTTCAATAAGCAACCACGCTCCTGTCATGTGAAAATCCTTTTGAAATATGGCAACATCAATGCGACATGTCGCTAATCTTCGTACTTACACTACCATGACTACAGCTAGGAAAAAAAAGTAAAATTCTTTTTCCCCTAGTGATAGTTTCGTATGTAAACAAACGAGATCAAATTATGTCATCTTTGAATCTTTTGAGGAAAACAATGAAAATGATCGTTGGGACAGGATTTGGAGCCCCATATTCGTATCATACCTCTATAGTATACAGGGGCGGCGATTTCATGTAACGACTGGGGGGGACGGGAACCCCGGAATGGGAATTATTATACAATCGAACGGAATAAAGTGTCCTAAAGATATTATTTATTTGTATACCTAAAATTTTAAGAATATAAAGTTGGCACCAATAAAACATATTCTACGAAAAAATAATAGCGACCTCAAGAAAGAGTATTACGTTAAAATATTGCATTGTTATTTCCTTGCGAGCGCGAAGCGCGAGCCAAAAATTGTGGTTCATAATAATACACTGTTTGTCATAAAGGTGGAATATTTTTTCCGGCTCAAGCGACATTATGTTACTCCGGCTTTAATTTATTGAATATGTTTGTCACCACTTTCACTTTCCGGGATCCTGTCTATATCTTGGATGTTCCCTCAACCCTTCCCCCTTTTGTTTTCGCGCACACCAAGACCCCCTCAGTCCTACCCAAAGGAAACACGTCTGAGGTGTAGAGTTGTTATTGTTATTCCAGTTAAATCTAGTTCTATGGTTACAGGCTCAACTCTTTTGTCTTGGGGAGGGGTCCAATTTATTTTGATTTAGGTTCAAAACTGATTTTATTCATTTTACACCATGGAAATTTCTATCATCCCTAAATTGTTTTGTAAAATCTCTGCCGAACATAAATCAAAATAAAATATTATCGATAGTTAGAATTTACAACCTTATCATCAAAGCTTTAAAAAATTAATGGGGAAATGATGATAATTAAGGTTTAAGGGTTGTTTTTATTTCTTTTGTTTTCAGCATAAAGATGGAATACAATATTCCGAATTTTCACCAATTACACTTTTTACTTCAACCCCTCCCCTTCACAAGAAACCTAAGCCTGTTCCAATAAATATATATTTAACATAAAGAACAATTTAAACAAAACACCTAACACGCGTTTCTTGGGGGTAGGGCTGAGAGGTGCTTGATCGGCAGGGTAAACAAAAAGGGGCCCCGAAATGAGAAAGAAAAATTACAAAAATGGGCATCATGGGGGTTGACAAAAGTTTTTTGGTGAGAAATCCACGTGAAGGGTTGGGAGAATGTTTAAGATATATCCAGGGTCCCAAAAAGTAAAAGCAAGGACAAACATATTCAAGAAATTATAGCCGGAAAAAAAATCATGTCGATAGAGCGGCAAAAAAATATTCCACCTTTATGACGGACAGTGTATTAATCATTGTATTCACTAGCTGTTAATCACTACACTTCACTGAAAACCTAACCTCGTCCGTCAGTGGACAGACCGTACCTTTAAAGCTAGTCGGTCAAGACTGACTAGTTTTAAAGCTAGTCCGTCGAGACGGACTATCATACAACTAAATCTAAATCTCTCAACTTGACGGACTAGCTTTAAAGCTAGTCCGTCAAGCTTGATGCTCGTCCGTCGACTCGACGGACGAGCTCAATAAAAGTAGGTAGACGGACTCAGTTTACCCATTATAATGACGGACTAGCTTTTGATACACACAGTTGCAAAGTCGTTTACAATTAGAATGACGGACTAGCTTTTGATATACACACAGTTGCAATGTCAATTATCGTCTCCATTGTAAATTTAGAACACATGCACCTACTCCATTTATTCTGTTTCCCGACATAAAAAAAGTGGGAAAATTATTCTTAAACAAAGGTTGCTTTGGCTTGACAATCTGAAAGCTTACGATACATAACATGAATCATGACAAGTATGAAACGAGTAGGTTCCAAATATTGTCGTACATTCTTTAATTACAGGCTAATTGAATGCCTCGTTACTATAGAACCCAAGAATCTGGTCTATTCTTATAGATTGCTGGTGAATGTCCGGCTTAGCAACAGCAGTGCATACAAGGTGAATATCATCGATTGAATAACATGCGCATTGCGAAAAGGACACCAGCTATTATTTGCATTATCTGAATGTGAATTCTGTTTAATTCTGTTTAATGAGCAAACTGTAAAAAAAAGCAGACTCGATGTACCTCGTAAAACTGAAGATTTCGATTATAATGGCGATCTCCATCATGTAAGTACTCTTTTTTAATTACTTATGTTTCAGTTCATAGATAGCGTTATTTTTTTTTTTTTTTTTTTACATAGATTAATGCTATAATCATCCACGCGAAACAAATTCTGTCTTGCCAAATTAATTTATAAATTGTGTGTATTTTACAACGACAATAGCAATCACATTAAATTATATAAATTGCATTCTAATTCTAATAATAAATATATGTGCCACTTTTTTATTAGATTTCTTGTATCTGAAAAAAAAAACACAGAATATTGGATTATAGGCACGACTTTGGGGTTTCTGAAGTGGCTCTCAAGAAGGATAATCGCATAAAGAAAATGCAAAAGCAGGTAGGCCTGTTCAAGACTGCAAAAAGTCTCCAAAAGTATCTAACATAATAGACCTTGTTGAAACTAGTTTTTCGGATGCAAGCAAGTCTTGACGAGGTTTCCGTGACGTCGGTTGCGACTCAAAAGACTTCGAATTTTATAACCATCTTTCATGTTATCAAATTATCTTCAAAAACGCATCGAAAAAATTTCAACTCCCAAAAGATGAACATTTTCATGCTTTTAAAACCAATTCTCAAATTAACTACTATAAAGTGCGTCCCAAATAAAAGTATACCTAACTAATTATACTGAAGTATACTTCAACCTCATATTAAAATTGTATAACTTATGTGTCATTAATTTTTATATCATGATTAAGAGTAACTCACATTCTATCCAGCGATACCAAAATTATACATGTACTGTCATGGATGACCGAGCTTTCGAGCTTTTAAAAACTTTGGTCGAAAACACATTGTTCCAAATTTTTTTTCAGAAGTAACCTGGCTTTCTGACCATTCATTTTTTTAGTGAGCTCAGCATTCTTGAGTCCATTTAAAAGGGACAAAGGATTACTTGGCCTATTGAAATGCAATGGGTTGCTTTCGCCCAAACATGATACATTTTAATTTTGACGCTTGTTTTTAAAGACCAAGTGCTCAGTCGTCAGTCACAGCATAGGTATAAATCTCAAAGTTGGGTTTACTTTTTTCTTGGACGAACCAGGGGCGGATCTAGCTTTTTGCTAAGGGGGGGGGGCCTGGTTTTACCCGGAGTGAAAATTTGTAGCCGGGCACTGCGAGGGCGCTAAGCGCCCGAGGGGGGCCGTTTCGCCATAATGTTTGGCATATGAAGGACTCAAATACATATTGGACCTTGTGGAAGATCAGTTCTGCTATAGAAAAAATTGACTATCAAATATTCCACATTTTTACCTTCATAGTCTGGTACGTTGTCCGGAATGTCCTCTGCCAATCGAGTCATTTCAGAATCGATGAGAGACTTCTTGAGGGTTCTTCGTTGGTCTCTTGGTCTCGTTTTGTCCCTCCAATCGTACAGCATATGGAGAGTTCCCTTGCATGTCACTCTTCCCTCCGATTGATTTATAGCCATGTATTCATTTATTCTAGTCTCTTCAAAGCCCAAGTTCCTCGCCAACGATGCAGCATGGTGTTCTGTCCTGATATTGTCTGCCAATTGAAGTAGGAATTTTTCGGAAACTCCTTCTACTCCAACTCCTCCTATTGTATAAACACAAACAAACAAAAATAGTAGATGATCTATATTATATAATTATTAGGCCTATGCACGTTATACCATTAAAATTAAGACCAACTGATGTTTCGTTTAAATAGTTACATGGCTACATATGAGTGTGTTTTACTAGAAGTAGTAGTAGTAGTAGTAGTAGTAGTAGTAGTAGTAGTAGTAGTAGAAGAAGTAGTAGTAGTAATACTAGGAGAAGTAGTAGCAGAAGTAGTTGTTGTTGTTGTTGTTGTTGTTGTTATAGTGGTTTTAGTAGTAGTAGTAGTAGTAGTAGTAGTAGTAGGAGTTGTTTTTTTTAATGTTGTTGTAGTAATAGAAGTAGTAGTAGTAGTAGTAGTAGTAGTTGTATTAGTAGTAGTAGTAATATAAGTAGTAGTGGTAGTATGATTGTTATTAAAGGTTTTCTTGGCCATTTTCATCCTTGATGTTGTCAATTACATGTCTACAACATTCAATTTAGCTCATTTTCTTGCTCGTGCTTATACTGGGATTTCAATTTTGCACTTTGGGTATTCAAATTCATGAGTGCAGTAACCAAAAGTTTAATTTTGTTATTCTGATTACCTGCGTAAGTCAACAATTTCACAATAGCAATATTCGATTTCGCATTCAATGTGAGGAAGCCGTGAAAATTGGCAAATGGGAAATAGAAATCCAAACAATAATATTGGAAAAATGATATGGGAGGATGGTTATATTAAGTCACTTGGTATTTATTTTTGCAAAAATAAACAAATAAGTTTAGAAATGAACTGGTCTGAACAAAGGATTTTAAAAAATTAAACAGTTGTTAGATGCATGGAAACAGAGAAACCTCACGCTTAATGGGAAAATAACCATATATATTAAAATCATTGGTAATGTCAAAAATCACCAATACAACACAAGTCCTTTCTTGTCATTAGGAAATAGTAAAGGATCTCGATAAATTATTTTTCAATTTTCTTCAGAAAGGACGACCAGCAAAGGTTAAGTTAATATACTTAGTACAAAAAAGGTAGGTGGCTTAGATATGATTGATGTTGAACAAAAGTTGCATCGTTGAATTTAAACTGGTTTTGTACATGTATAAGTGATGAATTAAATCCTAGATGTAAATGTATGTTTGACTATTGGTTTCAGCAACTAGACGTAATTATGAATTGCAAATATAACATTGAGAATAACAAAATTATGGGAAACAAAATGCCTTATTTCTACTCTAACTTACTTATGACTTTTTTCTTTTAAAAAAATCTTTAAGTAAATATTTAAGTAAATATGTTCGACCCGGTATAGCTTACACTTATCGCAGAGCAATTATTTGGCTGAATAAAAATGCATTGTGCAAAGGAAAATGATGTTCTATATGAATTGGATAAACTCTGGTATTTCGTTTTAAGGAGATTTAATAGATAGTTAAGGTTTTCTACCAGTATATGAGATAGGTGCAAAGATACACAAGCAGAGCAAAACAAGTATAAAAATTTAGATCCGATGTTATTGTATACAGTGCATATCAATAAAAACGGGACAGTTTTGAAAAGCCTATCAAAATTTTCTTTCAAATTATGTCTATATTTTGATGTCAGGAATTGACTAAATGGTGTTAGATCAAGTGGGCATTAGACGAAATGTTAATAAGACTGAGTGGTAAAAAGGCGAAGTTAGTTTAGATCAAAGGGCAGTTGAACTGGTTATAGTTAAAAACGAAATTAAAGTTGACCATGTGGGATGCAGCAAATGGGCATTAGTCAAAGTGGGTTTTGACCAAATGGCAATTTACCGAATTGTTTCTTGTTTGTTGCCAGCAATGTGTTCAATACCGAAGGATATCTTACCCTTCCTGAAAAATTCCCCTTGTTCTGGAAACTCCTCGCTCAGCTTTCGAGACAATAAACCACGCATGTCATCGTGGTTCCAATTAGATTCCCTCCATGATCGTAAAACTTGGATGATCGCTCCCTCACCTTCCTCGTCAACAAGGTACTTGATGAAAGCTTTGGTGGAACCTAGCACCTCACCTAGCTTATAAATGTCGTCTGGTTTGAATTGCGGTGCCAATTGTGTCAGATCGCTGTCAGTCACAGCGTTTGTCTGTGATGTAGCCATTGCACCTGTGGAAATTCGTTATCAAGAATCGGTGAATAAGAACACATCTTTATACAGATTGTAACCTAAATCAGGTAAGATGCTTCGACAGAAGGCCTACGTACCAGAAGATCGACAAAGCCTTCGTTTTCATGTTGCAGTTATTATGGATTATGATGTGTCGATGTAAGGAAAAACCACTTATTTGCTCTGTATGCATAATTATTATGTTGGGAGAGTGGGAAAGAATTAAATGGAAGTACAGCGCGTCCCAAAAAAAAATGACCCTCTGATTGGAAGCTAAATAACTTCAATAACAAAGAATTATTGCCAATTCCATATGCATATTTTGAAAGCCCACATGATACTGCGATTCTTGTGAAAATTTCAAATGTTTCGCTTCATTGGTTTTGAATACACAGGCTATTTTGTAAGAGTAGTCATTTTTGGACCATTCCAAGTTTGATGAAAAGGAATACATTACAAAAATGCCATTCATTATTCTGTGCTTCACTTTTATTTCAGTTTAACAACTCTGATGTTCATGCTTTTGTTTTAAAGGAGCAATGCCGTATCTTATTGGCCATGAGTCTAGACTAGTTCGTGATTTGAGTCTCGAGAGTCGTGGAGATGTCTCCTGAGTCTCCGGAGAAGTGTGTGGAAATTGAAATAAAAGTTTAAAATATTAATTTCCAGTCGTAGCTGCAGTCAACCTGACATTGCTGATACTTTTTTGTCTACTAATGATACGCAAAATCGGTCTCGACTAGTTTGCGACTCCAGTCTCTGCAGTCATGAAGATGTCGCCGCAATGTCGTCTGGGTCTCCCGGGAGTTGCCCCAAAAATCCATCAAAAGACTTTGAAAAAAGCCTTGCTTACTTGCAATAAAAAAGTGGAAAAATGTGTCTGGCATATTTTCACAATCTTTTAATTGAATTTTGAGGCGACTCCTTGGAGACCCAGAAGACGTTGCGGCAGCATCTTCAAGACTACAGAGACTGGAGTCGCAAACTAGTCGAGACCAATTTCGTGTATCAATAGGAGACTACAGAATATCGGCGATGTCTGGTTGACTGCAGATACGACTGCAAAAACTAATTTTGTTAGACTTTTACTTCAATTTCCACACGTCTCCGGAGACTCAGGAGACATCTCCACGACTCTCGAGACTCAAATCGCAAACTAGTCTAAACTCATGGCTAATAAGATATGGCATTGCTCCTTGAAAACAAAAGCACGAACATCAGAGTTGTTAAACTGAAATAAAAGTGAAGCACAGAATAACGAATGGCATTTTTGTAATGTATTCCTTTTCATCAAACTTGGAATGGGCTAAAAATGACTACTCATACAAAAGAGCCTGTGCATTCAAAATATGCATATGGAATTGGCAATAATTCTTTGTTATTAAAGTTATTTAGCGCTGGGGGACGCGCTGTACTTATTAAAAAATATTATTGAAATTTGTGGCAAAATTTGCATTCGCTTTGTACACGAATATTCTTTAAATAATTATACTGCAGCGTCTTACTTCCTTCCGAGCTCAACATAACGTACTGGGAAAACATATTTCACATGGTATACTCGGAAAATAAGAAAATTTGTTAACACAACGAATGGAGAGCTTGAGAGTCTAATACCCAAGATAGCAGTGTTACGTTGGCCCAACGTCATTGCTATTATGTTGGGCCAACGTTATCCTTACCGTTGGGCCAACATTGGCACAACGTTGCATGTTGCGGCGACCATAATTATGCTGACTTAGATCAAGGTGAAGTCGTATACAGAAGTTGCGCGCACTCAAAATGCGAACGTTGGTCCAACATTAGTTCGACGTTGGCTTCGCAACCGCGACCATCCCGACCATTGCCGACGAAGACCCAACGAAACCTTGCTATCTGGGACCCTAATTTACAGCTCGTCAAATGTCATCTCATCCAATTACCATTTAGCCCAGTGCAATACCTACTCGGCCCAATAGCAATTTAGTTCAAAATTCAGTGTGCCTATCAGGAATTTTTGTAGCGATGCAGTTTTTCATAGAAATTAGAACAAATTTATAAAAATCGGATAACAAAATTGTTCAGGCAGATGTTTGTAAATACACTTGTACATAAAAACTTGGCTGGTAACGGAAACAAATCTTCAACTTTTAAAAATTTCAGGTGATGAAATGAAGGGTTAGTTTGAGTTCCAAATGGAAGTTTGACGACAATTCATATGAGTATTTATGTATTTGTTTATCTATTTATTTTGTTTTTTAATTTATATTTACTTTTATTTGTTGTTGTTGTCAGACGGTTAGCTTGCTTAAATTAGATACTTAAGTATTAACTTAGACAAGATGTGTATACGACAAATTAATATTGAAGAACTAATCAGCGATATAAATCATGAAAAAAAAAATATTTTAGCAACTTTATTTTCTACTTCCTTAAACCAATTGGCTAACTCTTTCCTTACTTGAAAATTGTAATTTTATGTGAGTTATAATTTGAAACTAACAATCTGAAAATCTCCTGTTGTAATGTTTATGGAAAGTACCTTAAGTTGTGAAAAGTTGAGACCAATGATTGAAAAGAATCATAATCTTTTTCCAATTGATCAAATTGTTTTGTTGGAAAAAGTTTTATTACAATGAGTTATAATTTAAAAATAAAATTCTGAATTTTTAAATTTCTAACATATGTGGGAAGTATTTTTATTTAATGTAAATCTGAGTCAATATTTAAAAACGATATCGAAAGATATTGAACAATACTGATTGATCGATGTACAATAATACACTCTGTACATTTTTCCTGATTATGTTATACGGGAGCCTGGGGTAATTGTGGCCCCGGGGTAATTATGGCCCCTTTGTCTTTGAGAGCTTATAATTATTTGCTGCATTACACAATGATAAATATATTCTTACACATGCCTAGCTAAACTCTTCCTACTATCATATGAGAAAAATCAGCATTTACATCAAATTTTGTGCTTAGGGGAGCCTAAAATGTACGGCAATCAAATTTCTGTTTGTTGGAAAGTGGCAAGTCTGCTTTTTCATTTGGGGTGTGATATCATTAATTAAAATCATTTAAGATGAAGTTTTGATTCAAACAGAAACAATAGGAACTAACAAACACAACATAGAAACCTCCACTTGAATATCTTCAATAGCAGAGCTGTAAAGTGGGATCAAATAGAAAATGTCACTTGGGGTAATTGTAGCCCCAAATGCATAAACAGTTTATAAGCGCAGATGGGAGAATCAGCTTGTATAATTATGTTCATAAATATATGTATTGCTATGATTGCAAAATTTTTTTACATTTTGGATGAACCAATTATTGATTAAATCATTGTTGGTGGTTGATAAGTATATAAGGAATACCCAACAACATTTATTATACATTACCATAATTAATTAGCATGATATTTTTCCATTCATACAGTCATGACAATAGGGGCCATAAATACCCCCAACCCGTGGGGTAATTACGGCCCCACAAAGTTGTTAACGTAATGGTAATTAATATGCAAATGAGGAGTCACATGTTTATATTTTCCTTTGTATATTAATGGTAAATAGACTGACTGTGTATTTACATAATTAGAATATTATTGGACTTTTTAACTATAGTATTAGGAAATGGGCCATTCTTTGAAAAGTGAACCTTTTTGGGACAAAATAAAGTTTTTGCTTTTTGATTTTAAGCTGCATATTCAAATAAAGCAATATCTGAAGTTTCATGAACTGATGTTTTTTCGTGATTTTTTGCAATTTTCATGCTCATTTGCATAAATTAACATATATGATAATTAGATGGAAAAACGGTACATAAATTTTTTTTTTTTTTTTTTAAACCCTGACTGGAATGGATATGCTGATTTTCTTACTTTGATTACTGTCATTATATTATTATTTACCTCTATTCCTTTTAATCTAACCCGAAAATAATGTTGTAAAATTGATTATAATAAGATGATTAACCCTGGAAATTAATTGCCCTCAAATGTCACACACGTGACCAGAAAACACAAACAGTTTATGCCCCGCTTTAACCATGGCTCTGGTCTTATTATTTTTTTTGTTCTCCAAAGCTAGATTTAATGTACCTTGCATCTCACCAAAAATGAATCCATGAAAAGTTTTAATTTGATTATTAATTAGCAAACAAATAAGTCACATACGTGACCCACTGGGTGGGGCGGTCATAAAAGTCTGATTATTTTCATTTTCATTGGCTTGAAATTAATTTATTTTAGCATTGCTAATTTTTGCGAAAAAAGCAAAGAAAAACAAAAGGTCGAAAAACAAGGAAACGCATGTATATAAGGAATTCATAAAACAATGAAATACATAAGAAATTGATTTCGATACCAAAATTATTCCAAGTATAATTGTTAGGAATCCTATAAAGATTATGTAAACACGAAATTAGCATTCCATAAGCTTTAGTTTGTCAATTAGAACAAAAATTATGATTTCATGAAATGCATGAATTATCATAATGAATTCATATGAAATAAATCAATATTATTTTGGGAAAAAATAATAGTATATTCTTGTAGTTTACATCGCACACCACCGTCGTGCAAATTTTCGGCACGCTCGCGCAATCAACAGCCGAGATCTTATAGGGGGCATCATGGCCCCTCCCTCCCCGCCCCACCTCCAGGCTTGACAGCTACCAACACGCCCCAGTGACTGATTAGGGTTGAGTTCATAAAAGTTTTACCACGGCGGATATAGTACAGGGGCCGCGGAGCCGGGGGGGCTGGGGGGGGGGGCTGCAGCCCCCCACTTTTTTCAGCCAACGTGTACAAAAATGCAAAAATGACCATACATTTGTGATTTTTAGCCTGTTCAGCCCCCCCCCCCCCCACTTTCGGCTCAGCCCCTCCACTTTCAAAAACGCTCCGCGGCCCCTGTAGTAATTGCTCAAAATGCACATTTACTGCACATGTATAATATTTTCATTTTTCTGTACAGTTTGCTATATGTCACACACGTGACCCACTAAAATGTCACACACGTGACCCGACATTACGATATAAAATAATAGATAGAAAAAGGACATTTCAGAGATGACTCTTATCCAGTGGTCGATCGATCGATGTCATACAGGTCATGTCTGACCCTTTGTGACCCTGTTGATGATGCTTTTCCAAATAGCTCTGTCTTGTGCCAGGCGATGAGCTGCAACTAGGGAGAGGCCTGTTAATTGTTTAATGCCATCTGTCCATCTCAGTTTCTGTCTGCCTTGTCTCCGACTACCTTCAATGCAACCTTGCATAATTATTTTTTCAATGTTATCATCCTGTCGTCTGCATATATGACCAAAATATTGCAATTTGCTACGATCTATCTTATTAACCACCGTAGGTTTTTGCCCAATTTGGTTAAGTACGTATTCATTTGTCTTATGCTCCGTCCAGGATATTCTCAGCATCCTCCGCCAACACCACATCTCAAACGCTAATATTTTCTTCCTATCAGCCATTCCCACCGACCATGTCTCACATCCATACAATGCAATTGGGAAAACAAGCGTTTGCATAATGTGTATTTTAGTTTCTTTCGATATCCCTCTGTCCTTCCATATATCGCTTAAGGTAATACAGGATGATCTCGCCATGGCTAGTCTTCTCTTGATTTCCTGAGAACTTCCTCCTTTGTTGCTTATATATGAGCCAAGGAAGTTAAAAGATTCAACTTCTTCCACATTTTTTCCATCCACCGTCACCACCTTGTTTGCATCTCTTCCGCAGATCATGACTTTGGTTTTCTTAACGTTGAGACGAAGTCCTAACTCCTCGCTGTGCAACTTGACTCTGTCAATGAGATTCTGGAGTTCTTCTGCCGATCTCGCAATGAGTGTTGTATCATCAGCATATCTGAGATTTGTTATCTTTCTCCCACCAATAGATACACTACCTGCAGCTCCATCAAGTGCACTTCTCATGATATATTCGGCGTATATGTTGAAAAGGTACGGTGAAAGAATACAGCCTTGACGAACGCCTTGTCCAATTTCAAACCATTCACTGTCACCACTTTCAGTTCTCACGGTGGCTACTTGGCTGTCATATAGTGAACGAATTAATTCAGTTATATGTTTGGAGAAACCCATTTCTGTCATTATTCGCCATAGTTGCTTATGACGCACGCAATCGAAGGCTTTGGAGTACACGTAGTCAATGAAGCAAAGATATAGCGGATGTTGGAACTCTATGCTTTTTTCCATTAGGTTCCTCATGTTGGCTATTTGATTTCTGGTTCCTCTGCCCCTCCTAAATCCCGCCTGTTCTGGTGGTAATTCTTTCTCGAGATGATCTCTTATTCTCTCGACTATCACATTAAGGAGAATTTTGCTTGCGTGTGAAATTAAAGAGATAGTTCGATTGTTAGCACATTCACGTGTATCTCTCCAGTGGTATTTTTTGGTTAACAGATCCATAATGCATATCTCACAGCAATAAGAACATTCTGTCATTTTAAATCTCACAAGAATTTCAAAATGAAATTGAACTTTCAAATCATGCCGTTTTCTGAAGTCACACACGTGACCCACTTCTTTGACCTCTGACCTTGAACATGCATATTGTAAACATAAAAAAAATATTTCCAAATAATAGATAACAAAATATTTTAGCATTATATAAACATTAAAACAGTATATCTTTAAAATTGTTAGAGTTATAGCCAATTAAAGTCAAGATTTTGCATAATTTCGGTCACACACGTGACCAAGAATGGTCCAAATGTGAAAAAGGAGGCCACAATTATAGAAATGATGTATATTTTGAGCATGAATTATCGTGATTTTTGTCGTTCCGAGAGTAAATACTCAAAATATCTGTTTGTAACGTAATTTCATTAATTTAATTAATAAGATATGATGGTTTCTGAGTTTCTAAGTAGATATAAAGCTATAAATATACATATTTTATGTTGGCCTGAATTATTTGAAATCATTTGGTTAAAACGTAAGCATTTGTCTTTAATATGTGGTTTCCAAGAACGTCGACTATACCTTCATTTAGAGACAAGTTTAATATGTGGCACAACGAACATGATTTTCAGAATTTCTTGTTCTGTACAAGTATGACATCATAATGTGAAAATGTCATATAAATATGATGGTCCATTATTCTTGAAACTGTCAAACATCAATTTACTTTTTTTGGAAAAGCCATCTTCCTTCCATATCAATCCATTTAAGGTACTGAACATTTCAGAGGTAGTAATGAAAGCACTGGAGTAAATTCCGGGGCATGGGGGAATATATCCCCACACACTTTTCTAGAAGGGAGATGACATGTAAAATCATCCCCCACAATTTTCAGAAATGAGAAAAAAATACACTAGATAATTTTTTAATCGGGGAAAATTCTTCCTTAAAATACCGTTTAACAATAATATTTATTTAATATTGTTGTATTATAAAATGTTACTGAGAAACCTAAGTACCAATTCCAAACAAAAGGCCTACAATGTATGTCATGAAATTGAAGAGAATTTTGTTAGAAATATACAGGGCGAAGTGGTTAAAAGGGTATGTCAACATTTTCAGTTTGCACGCATGATTAGCACTCCAATCATCAAATGAATGGTGCATGATTAGTATTTTATAATCCCAAAATTGTTATGCTCGGTCACTGTAAGACCTCGCACTTAGTAACAAACATTAAGTGTAAAAAGGTTGGACCAATACCGTCCGCTGGAGACAAACCTTTAGTAGGGCCACCAGTCATCAGAATATGGGCTTCGTTTGCAAGTCATGTTAATGTTTGGCAACATCTATAAATATGTTCTACTTGATCACACGAATCAGAAAATATATGTCGCCAATTTTTTAATTGACCTTTTGTGACCCAAAATGGAGGTCAAAGGTCAGGCTTCATTAACATAAACATAATTTTCTTCAAATTGTGTCAAATTTGGTATCAAATTTTAGATAATTTTATAACTAGCAATAAAGTCTATTAACATATTTTCACCCGACCAGCCAGTTTTGAGCAATATGCAAATTAGTCTATTTATGCATAATTCAATGCATAATTGAGTCAAGCTTCAGGACAATTAGACATAACATATCCATAGACATTATCAATAGCAACTAATCAATAATACAACATAGGTCATACTAGCCTGATATTTCTGCCACATTCTGGTGACCCTTATGACCTTAAAATTAGGGCAAAGGTCAATTTATATGATGATTAACAACCTAGAAATGGCATCATGTTAGCCAAAGACCTCATTTTTAGGTCGATTGTGTCAACTAAAAATATGACGACATATATATTTTTGTTGATGGCATCAAGCTGAACATATTCATGTTAGTTACCAAAATAGTTAAACTTATACAACAAATAGGTCAAAGGTCAAAGTTAAAGAAAGAGGTTTTGGCCAAAGAGTTTGGTTTTGACCTTAGTCTTATTCGGTCGCATTACTCGGAATATTTCATTTAACACTGTTATCGTGTTCTACTTGATCCCATGAACCAGGAAATGTTCGTTTTCATTGACCTATTATGGTGAAAAGTCAAAAAAACACATAGTTTCTGGTATTTCCAGGTTTTTTTAGCATCATGTTATTTGAACTTTGACCTTATCTTGAGGTCATACGTGTCAATGAAAAAGTAGCAATATTGATTTTCTGATTCACGGGGTCAAGTAGAACAAAAGGAACTGTGGTATTCAAAATTAATGAGTTATAATATTGCCCAATGGGGCAAGGGCAAGACAAAGTTCAAGGAATACGTAAGGGCCACAATTTTCTGTCTTGACCATAGCCACAGTTGCTTTTGTTCTACTTGACCCCATGAATAAGAAAATCGACCTTTCTACTTTTTCATTGACACGTAGGGCCTATGACCTCAAGATAAGATCAAAGTTCAAATAACATGACGCTAAAAAACCTGGAAACACCAGAAGCAATGTATTTTTTGGACTTTTTACCCTAATTAAATGACATAGGTCAATGGAAACGAACATTTCCTGGTTCATGGGATCAAGTAGAACACGTTAACAGTGTTAAATGAAATATTCCAAGTAACGCGGCCCAATAAGACTAAGGTCAAAACCAAACTCTTTGGCCAAAACCTCTTTCTTTAACTTTGACCTTTGACCTATTCGTTATATAAGCTTAACTCATGTTGGTAACTAACATGAATATATTCAACTTGATGCCACCAACCAAGAAATATATGTCGTCATATTTTTAGTTGACACAATCGACCTAGAAATCGGATCAAAGTTCACAGAAAATGAGGTTTTGCTGAAATGATTCCATTTCCAGGTTGTTAATCATCATATAAATTTACCTTTGCCCTAATTTTAAGGTCATAAGGGTCACCAGAATGTGGCAGCAATATCAGGCTAGTATGACCTATGTTGTATTCTTGATTAGTTGCTATTGATATTGTCTATGGATATGTTATGTCTGATTGTCGTGAAGCTTGACTCAATTATGCATTGAATTATGCATAAATAGACTAATTTGCATATTGCTCAAAACTGGCTGGTCGGGTGAAAATATGTTAATAGACTTTATTGCTAGTTATAGAATTATCTAAAATTTGATACCAAATTTGACACAATTTGAAGAAAATTATGTTTATGTTAATGAAGCCTGACCTTTGACCTCCATTTTGGGTCACAAAAGGTCAATTAAAAAATTGGCGAAATATATTTTCTGATTCGTGTGATGAAGTAGAACATATTTATATATGTTGACAAACATTAACATGGCTTGCAAACGAAACTACATGCGTGGCCCCACTACTTGGAAAATAGTAGCACAACTAATTTTCAAAAGAAATATCAATTGTACGAAATGTTGATTAAATCTTCAGTAACATTAGGCTGAATGACGTTAGATTGTCAGTGGACGAGTTGTTGTTCGACGTAATAGATATAAACCTGAAAAGTGCATCAGATATTAACGATCAGTTTAACAACAGTGGAAATTTGTAAACCAAAAAGACTGTGAAAAGAAATTGACATAAAGTTCAACCAACTTATTATTCAATACATCAAGAAACTTGTACATGAAAATAGACATATGAAAATGTGATAAGAAACATTACCCTTCGATGCCGAAAAATAGTCAACATGCTGTAAATTTGTTAAAAATGGGAAAATCCCTTGCATTTTATTCGTATGTTTGGGCACACAAAGAATCCAGTCTAATACAGCCTGATTCAAATAAAATGGTACACTTTGAGAGACATTTTTTCTATTGTAGTAAGATAAGTCACAACCTGGTTATGCTTGGTATTTCCATAGAGCAGAGCTTTCTCCTGCAATTTTTTTTTTTTTTTTTACATCTCATTTGTTGCATCCCTTTGTGTAGGTTTCGAATAAAAGCAGCGAAAATGCAAAAGAAATGAAAAGAAGGTTTGTGTAGAGTTTTTTATCTTCTCTTTACACAAATAAGCATAACTTTTGTTATACAAAAGAGAATTATTTGAAATAAATTGCATCAGCAAGAAAAATATATTGCCTTTAATCTAATACCATGTTCACATAATATTTGAAATGATTTCATACCTAATATATTTTCCGACTGTATTTTTTTTTATTCAGACTGTATTTCATTTCACATCTGGGTTATGTAATTTTAAAATCAATTAAAAAAAACAGTTTTAAACAAACAACTGTAAAGAATTAAAATGTATAGTTTAAGGCGAAACATTAGAATATATTGAATATTCTTGTGAAATTGACTTTATCAAGACTTCACAATGAATAAATCTCAATGTTTAAATTTGATCAACAATGAAAGATTTCATTCGGTTTTGAAAGGAAAAAAAAGGCTGTTGACTTCCTTTGTAACTTTGATTGCAAAAAAAAAAAAAAATTTCCGTATACATCACTTTTAGTTACCTTCCCAAAAGTTAAAGCCGCGGCCCGCTGCGTGAACGCCGCACAGCGGGCTTATAGGCAGGATATGCCGTTCCCCTATTATTCTTCCATTGACTTAATTGGAGGGAATTAGAACATCGGTATAAAGCGCCGTTGTGCGGCGTTCACGCAGCGGGCCGCGGCTTTAACTTTTGGGAAGGTACCTTACTTGATCTATCGAAACAGCCTGTCGGTACTTCTGTTTGATCAGAGTGCAACTGGAGCGAGAACACTGTTTATCCCTTATTTACCCGCTTCACAGCCCACCGATAACGTCAGTCATTACTTGTTGCTGTACTTTGATACACCACACTCGTGATGTGGTCACGGGTCTGTGGGTGCAGACGTAAGGGTGTGTGTATGTGTATAATGAATGTGTGTGTGTGTGTGTGTGTGTGTGTGGACGTGCGTGTGTGTAAGAGTGGGGTGTTTGAGGGTGTTTGTGTGTGTGTGTGTGTGGGTGGGTGGGTGAGGGTAGACAGAAAAAAATGTAGTTAAAGATGAGACCATGATATGTTTCAAGTGGAAGTTTACCTTTGCATAGACAATATGAGTGAGGGTTTGAACAAAATCCATTAAAAGCGAAGTTATGAATGTAAAAAGTTTTGATTTGGCGTGCTTTTCTCCATATGTAAATTCCGTAAGTTCTATTTTTCTAAAAACGATATTAATTGTTCCATCAAAGCTATAGATACATGTATATAGTCAAATGTGTGTCATGTTGGCCCTACATTTCCCTATGAAATAAATCTATTCTAATCATCCACAATTTGCCTTCCGAAACCTTCCAGAAATTTGACCACAAGCGAAAAAAAAAATCTTTTGAACGTTTAAACTTCGTCAGGTGATTAATTTATGGATGCGTCATACATACAGATGGCGTATCCTTGTATAAGATGTACCAATAATCTGCGTACTTGACCCTGATTTGGTTTCAAATTATTTGAAAGACACATATTCCACCTTTATGACAAACAGTGTACATCAGGCGAAAATGTGCCGAATAGGGGGAAAACCTGTACTTTCATGATGGAATGTAGTATTGACATGAATGGATACGCATGGTGATCATTGTGAATAGCTTGCCTCACGATACTGAATTCCTCCGTTAAGCAGTCATAAGCAGTATATATACAGTCTGTGTAAAAAAAAAATGGTACAGTCGGGAAAAAAAATTTAGAAGTGAAATATTTACAAATAATGTGTGTATTTGGTACCAAAATAAAGCCAAAAGATTTTCTTTGCTGATGCGCTTTGTTCTGTATAATTTGCTTCCGTAAAACAAAAGTTATGCTATATTTTGTGCGACGGGAACAAATCGAAATTGCGCACTTTATGTCCATTATGCGAAACCTATACACAAAGGCATAGGGAAATGGATTTTTCTTGATTGTAGAAAACTAGTCCTTATCTCCAAAATTACAGCACCAAATGTGATGAACATTGAATATCAAACAATACAAGGTTGTGATTAATCTTCATACTATAAAAAATGTTTTCCACTTGGACCATTTTATTTGACACAGACTGTATAAGCAGTCAGTTTAGTTTCAGTTTCATAATAACTTTGATTGATTTTCAGTCACATTCACATCAAATACAATGCATTATATGTCACATTATGTTCGATAAAATAAAATAATTGGATTGGTATCTTAATATCATGAGGCAAAATTCAGAGGAGCCTATTAGGCTTGTAACATTATTGGCTTTGTGGTGACAAGTTCAAATGCAAAAATACAAACAATAATAGAAAATAAGAAATATAAGAATAAGAATAAGAGAATATTATAAGAATAATAAGAAAAATAAATAATAGTATTATATTTTTTGTATACACTGAAAACCTAAACGGGTAGACCGACTAGCTTTAAAGCTAGTCGTAGTGATGCCCAGACTGACTAGCTTTAAAACTAGTCGGTCACGACTGACTAGCTTTCCTCAATAGACTTATCGCACTTAATAAATTTCGTAATAACCTAGATAGCTGGATTCAAGATCGTGGCTTATAATTTTGGTGCATCTCGGGGAGGGGGGGGGTCAACGGTTTCCTTGTTTTATAAATAGTTGTAATTGATAGATTTAGGTCTTTGCTTTATTTTCAGGTTGATTATAATTTTCTTCTTTATTTGCTTCTAATTATTTCTGTTAATATAATTTATTCAATTTAATTTATGTGTATTCATATGTATTCTATTTCTTAATAATGGAAGAACAGAGATACTTTATAAGTATCTCTGAATAGAGCATCCATCCTCTTATTATTTGTCTCATTATATACATGTATTTAATTTTGTTTATTCAATTTGTATATTGATTTTCAGGTATGTATTTTCATTTGCTATTTTTTATATGGAGAATAAAACCAAACCAAACCAAACCAAACTCGGTTATTACGGACTAGCTTTAAAACTCGTCCGTCTCTACGGACTAGCTTCAAAGCTAGTCCGTCAAGATAATCCGTCATGACAGACTAGCTTATAAAGCTAGTCGGTCACGACTGACTAATTTTAAAGCTCGTCCGTCGTGAACGACTAATTTGACGGACTAGCATAAAAGCTAGTCGTAGTGATGCCCAGACTGACGAGCTTTGGAGCAGGACTAGCTTTACAGCTAGTCGGTCATGGTGTAAAAGCTAGTCCGTCGCGCTTTTCTGCCGCGATGTTATTGCTGCTGTCTTGACATACTAGCATGACGGACGAGGTTAATATGGCTTCACCAGCTTGTCAGAGACGTCAAATCTGAAATATTAGAAGACATTATAAAGATACGATTAAAACATGCATTTTTTTTTCACAAGAATTTGAGCATCAAAAAAAAAAAAAAAAACATTATGATGATATAAATCAGAAGACAGGAATTAATACAGGAGGCACAACTAGTTAACATTATGGCAATTATCAAATAATGGGGGCACGGGGCCCAGGGGTCGCCTCCATGGCTTGCATCATCATGACTTTTTGTTGTAGGCCTACCTGCTTTTTCATTTTCGGCGTATACACTTGTCCTTGACGGCCACTTCAGAATCCCAAAGTCGTGCCTCTAATCCAATATTCTTTTCTTTCAGATACAAGTTATCTAAAAGAAAAGCGGCGCTTATAGTTATCATTAGAATTAAATTTCAATTTTCATAATTTAATGTGATTGTTACTATCGTTGTAAATACACAAATTATTTATAAGTTGATTTGGCAAGACATAATTTTTCGCGCTGGTGATTATAGCATTAATCTATTTGAAAAAATAACGCTATATGTAAACTGAAATATAAGGAATTAAAAAAAGAGTACTCACACAGTCATGTTACAGGAAGGAGATCGCCATTGTAATCAAAATCTTAAGCTTTTACGGGATATTTCAAGTGTGCGTCTGTACAGTTAGCTCATTAAATGAAATTCACATGCAGATAATGCAACTAATAGTTATGTCCTTTTCGCAATGCGCATGTTATTCAATTGTACCACCTTCTATTCACTGCTGTTGCTAAGCCGGGAATTCACCAGCAATCTATAAGAATAGACGGTTCATGGGTTCTATAGTAACGAAGTATTCAATTAGCCTGTAATTAAGGAATGGAACAATATTTCTAACCTACTCGTGAATGGCATACTTGTCACGATTGATGTTATTTCGGCTATCGTATTGCTCTTCAGATTGTCAAGCCAAAACGACCTTTGTTTGAGAATGTTGATTGTATCCAACTTCTGTTCAGTGTTGTTGCTAAGCGGGGCATTCACCAGCAATCTGTAAGAAAATACCGGGTTCTTGAGTTCTATGGTAACAAGGTATTCAATAAGCCTGTAACTGAAGATTAGAGAACAATATTTGGAATCTACCGGTTCTCGTGAATTGCATACTTGTCATGATAGATGTTTGTCTCGTAAGCTTTCAGATTGACAAGCCAAAACAACCTTTGTTTTAGAATGTATCAACTTGATTATGCTCGGAAACAGGATAAATAGAGAAGGTAGGCCTACATTGAAACAACATTGCAACTATTTGTATGAAAAGCTAGTCAGTCATTTTAATGGGTAAACTGGGTCCACCCAGCTACTTTTATCGTCCTAGTCGGTCCCGTCGACGGACTAGCATCAAGCTTAACGGACGAGCTTTAAAGCTCGTCCGTCAAGTTGAGAGATGTAGATTCAGTTGTATGCTAGTCTGTCTCGACGGACTAACATGACAGACTAGCTTTAAACCTAGTCCGTCTTGACCGACTAGCTTTAATAATGATAATAATATATAGCACTTAAAGTACGCCATCTATCTAGTTACCTATTCAGAGGCGCAGAGGGAAGTACAATGAAGGGAGGTGGTTTATTTAAAATAAGACGAGAACAAAAGTGTTTTAAGACCTGATTTGAATGATTCCAAAGATCCAGCATTGCGCACACTGGAAGGAAGAGCATTCCAGAGAGCAGGAGCACTACTAGCAAAAGCCTTTTCACCAAATCAACATTTAACTCTACGAGGAGTCAACATCCCGGTACCCGAAGATCTCAGATTTCTGGTAGGAACATATTCCGAAATAAGGTCGTCAAGATAGTGGGGAGCACTACCATTAACAATTTTCCAAGTTAGCATCAATATCTTAAATTTGATCCGTTCCACCACAGGCAGCCAATGAAGTTCCTTAAGAACAGGCGTTATGTGTGCACATTTAGATGTTTTACTGAGAATTCGGGCAGCGGCATTTTGCACTCTCTGTAACTTCATGATCTGATCACCGTTTGCATTATACAACAAAGCATTGCCATAGTCTAAACGAGAAATGATATATCAATGTATAATGGATGAAGTTACTTTCTTAGACATAGACTTTAAAGCTAGTCGGTCCATTGACGGACGAGGTTAGGTTTTCAGTGTATTCATTCTCTCAAAAATTAATGGCATAGCGTTGACAATTGTAAGTTATTAGCACTATCTGCACGCAGGTACAAACGAAGTGAGGTAGGCATACCTAATGCGGCGGTCACAACTTGCCGTAGGCTACGGGGAACGTGCATGCAACGTAGCCTGCGTTGCACGCACCCTATTCCTGCGTTTCTGTAGTAAGGGTATTGTGAAAACTTCCTGCATGTCGTACATGCAACGTGCCTGCATGATACGTGCGCTCCACGAATTCTCTACGAAATCCAGCGAGGGAGTTGCACCACGCCTAGCTGTACGGCGAGTTGTGACCGCCGCATAAATGCTGTCGTCATCAATTGTGATAGGAAGAAAGTATCGCGGCACAATAGTCTAAAGCATGAAATACAATAATATCGACATGAGCATACATGAACATGATTAGTGTGTTTACATGGTTGACTCTGTATCCCCTCCCAGTGAGAAACTTTGATTCATAATTTTTAAACACTCGCATTTAACGGTTGTTCCTTCCAGCAGGATTTGACAAATGTGGTCACGGGTCTGTGGATGAAGATGTGAGGATGTTGTGTGGGTGTGTCTTCTTACGGTGTGGGCGTGTGTTGGTAGGTGGGTTGGACATTGTGTTTATTTTTATATGTGTGCGTGTGTGTGTGTGTTTGTGTGTGTGTGTGTGTGTGTGTGTGTATATTTGATGAGGAAAGGGTGTGTGGGTGTGTGCAAGTGATGGCAGGGTGTCTGAGATTGTGGAGGTTGCGTATTAGATGATAAGAGAGATCTAGAGAAGGGGGTGATAGATGTAATTTCAACATTTTACCTTTCGTTCCCATTTGTTTTTATTTCTTCCACTTCCGAGCTAAAAATGAACATTATATCATTTTTCATGAAATATACAGTGGTGGCCAAAATTATTAGAACACCAAGTAAATTTATTGATTTTAGTTGTTTTCATTCAGTTGACCATTTAAATACCTTTAAAATGCCTGGAATGTCTACAAAAGTCATTATTATACTTTTAAAACTAAATAACATAGTCATGCGTTTGGAACTCGCCCCCAACTCGCCCCAAATCGCCCTTTTTTTGTTACGCAACGAATTGTAAAATCTAAAAAATCTTGCCCATGTCAGGATCAAAGTGTCATAACGTTAAAAATATCAAGTCTCTCCCTACAAAAGTATACATTTTCTGAAAGGAAATTTCACGAGAATGTCAAAAATGCCATTCACAATACGATAGGGTGAAGCAGTAACATGTTCTGTGGGAATTTTTAAAATTATTTGTGAGGGGCTCCAAATTTTTAATTTAGAGCCCCCATTTAAGTCCCCTTTTCCTCTGACCCTTAATATTTCAACATTTTTGAACTGCTCATGAAATTTCCTTCTAAAAAATATACATTTACAAGGAGTGTCTTCATTTAATGAAAAAATAGTCTTAACCTTCAATGGGCATGGTTATTTTGGTCATCTCACCACCAAGGGAAGGGACGAATCCACCCCTCCCAATTTGACCAAATTTTCTGAAACTTGGCAGGTATTTGAGGTATATTAAAATAAATAAGCCTGCTAAGTTTCATACTTCTACCTCAAATAAGTTTGGATCAATCGGCATATGTAATTGGCATTTTACTTTTTTGCATTTGGACTACATGTTTAATACACAAGTCAATGGGGAAACCGAAAGCGCATAGCGCAACTATTTTTAATGCTGCGCATTACCAGATGGTCGAAACTATATAAATTTGGTATCAAAATATACGTAAGACCCTATGCTAAATAGTTATGAAAGCTCATGGCACACAAACGATATCTTTAACCTTATTTCGGCAAATGAACTAGGGCACTGATAATCCCATAGACTTTGTGTAGGTTCAGGTGTTCTAATAATTTTGGCCACCACTGTATATATTTAGCTTAGCTTGGTAAAAAAAAAAAACAAACAAACAAACAAACAAAAAAACATCAGGAAGTTGAACAATTGAATTGGGAAGATAGAATAGACAAACTACAAAAAGGGGGTATGTGGAAAACACTTTTTTCTTACACGACAAGAAGTGTTGAAGGTTTCCCTTATTTTTAAATTTCAATTGTCATAGCAGCGACCTTATTGAAACTAGTAAAAAGTAAATAACACTAACTCATTTTTACCTGAACCTCTTTCTCTTTAAGAAAATCTGGGCAAACCTAAAATTTACTCACCTGTTACTGACTCAACTGTTACATTATATTTTCCACTTGCTATAGCCTATGCATGGCACGTGGTTATTGCGCCAGTGTACGTGCTGTTTACGGGCTATGGCAGCGCGCTGCAGCGTCCCGCGCCTTGGTATGGGGCAAAGGTACTTAGTTAACAGTGTTATTACAATTGCCTCTGAGGGGGGGGGGACCATATTTGGAGAGATTTTTTTTATCTTAGCGCAGGTATTCATCATTAACACTTTACCAAATTAGAGGCCTAAGAATATAATTTCTAAATTTAAATAAAAATGACAGCCATAGCTCAACCACATATCTATCCAGAAGAAAAACATTGGGTAGTGTGAAATATTATTTTCTTTGCTTTTTTTTTATATAGGTTTTCCCGGTCGAGTTTAAACTATCTCCGATCAATTTGACATTTCTTTCGAGCGCTTTCGTCCGGAATGTGATCGCGATTACAAATCTGCAATGAAATTCGTTTATGTGTAGCCAAAATCAAACACCGTTCAATCCAATTGCAAATTGCGCCCACGAATTTGCTGTTGTGAGCAGTCGCATTCGTCAATGTTCGATCAAATTTGTCCATTCGTAAAATTCCCGTCTTCTGGTGAATTCGAATTCGTTTTGGAGCATCCACTTTGGAATTAACTGTATACAAATTAGAAATGCCAGGTTCGGGTAGGAAAATAAAATTTGGGAGGGGCCGTGAAGTGTTTTTGTCAGAAAGAGGCTGATCATGGGGGAAGGGGGAGCCTGATAGCTTGGGGGAAAAAAACACACACACGCACACACACACAAACACACAACAAAACTAAACAAAACAAAACAAAAACAAAACACACATGAGCTGATTATAATGTTCGCGTTTTTATCAAAATGAATTCCAAAACTGCTCGAAAACAAAATGTTTACAAAAAAAAAATAAAAAATACAATAAAAACAAAACTAATGTGTATAAAATAGAGTAGGGGCTGCAGCCCCCATCCTCACACTATTCATTAGAAACTTGCATAACATGAGGGGGTGGGGGTGTTAAAATTTCTCGGCCTTCGACCATTAACAAGGTCATCATGTAACGGCCATGGGGAAGGGGGGGGGGTAGATTGGTCAGTCGCGTCGGCAATCTATTTTTTTTTCTACCATTTTCCTCTTTTTTTTTTTGGCTAGGGGTGGGGGGCTTTCCCGCTGGGCCCCTGGATCCACGCCTAAAATGGTCAATAGACCAAGTGACAATTAGATCAAGTATATATTACATAAAATTCAGATTAGACCAAATAGCTAGTAGACAGGCGCGGCCCCCATCCCCCAGCAAAAAAAAGGGGGGCACTTTTGTTGCTAAAAAGAAACCTTTTTCCTCCACAGTTTCTTCTTTTTTTTTAAACCCAAATTTTTGTGCTCGGTCGCTACGCGACCTTGCATAAAAAGGGAATACCAAGCAATACGCATGAGACCAATTACCTTGCTGCCGGAGGCAACTATTGTAAAAGAGTGTTGTTAGAAGCACATAGGCCTATTTACATCCCTCTAAACGTATTTTTAATGCCCTTTCTAGCACTTATGTTTCTAAAAATCATTTAAAACATGTAAATCTATTTGCAATTGGTATTTATCATTATCATGGGGGCAATAATTTTATACTTTGCTCTTAGTGTGTGATAAAACTGTAATGTTGCTTAAACTTTCAATGTTGCTTAAACTCCAAAATGTACATTTTTCTTTTAAAAAGGGGCACTTTTAATCTGTCAAAAATCAATATATTGAACAGCATATGTGTAAATTAAAATACCATTTTTATACCCAGCCCCTCCCTATCCCATAAATTTTGCTCATTATGCCACTGAGGTAAAGGGCCCCCTTTTCAGAAAAAAGTGCCCCCCCCCCACTTACAAATTCGTTCCACAGCCTCTGGATACAAATTATTGCTTATAAATTTATTTTGTGTTTACCATGGGCGCCACACCCTTGCTTCTTGTGTTCACACGGATAGGCCTTAAGCGTTTTAAATTGCATGCCTAAAAACGAATTTGACTGCTGGAAGCTCACCTCCACTTCCTTTTTACAGCTGGGAATTTTTTTTAATTGATCGCACGAATTTGATTTCATGCACATTGACGAAGTTCACTGCACATAAACACTTTTGATCGCACATAAACGAATACGAATGGTCATTAACGATTATGAAAGAACATAAACGAAATCGATTGCTCTAAACGTTAACTTAAATTACCGATAGCCCCGCTCCGGGAAGGTATCGTTTAAATTGACTGAACATTAACGAATTCGACTGAAAAGAGTTTAAAATCGACCGGGAAAACCTATATTATATATTATATATATATATATATATATATATATATATATATATATATATTTTTTTTTTTTTTTTTTTTTTTTTTTTTTTTTTTTTACTGTAGAAAGTTCAACGAACCGTTAAAACTTTTTACACTCAAACAGCATGTGGAGCGATGAAATGCACGTGCTCTGTACACAGGTTAAGTTTTTAGTGTGTTTCTACTAGGGATGGGATAATTGCCCCGTGTTACAATTGTCCCCGGTCTCCCCTACGTGGAACATATTTTAATACTTGCAGACTTCTCTTGAATTCTTTTCGTATAGGGATGTATTTTATACGATATGTGATTTTTTTTTTTCTAACCACTTCCTTTTTTCTTATTTTCTACCCATGCAAATATTTGAATACATAACATAGTCTCTCGTAAGAGATGAAAGAGGGGAAAAAATATATAATTAGCTTACCTCATCGAGAGGTGGTTTTTTCCAAACCTTCCAGAATCCAATGTGTACAAGAAAGTTAACCATCAAGATTTTCCTTGGATCATATAAACTTCGTCAGATGATCAATGAATAGACCCATCATACATAAAGGTGTGTCTGGATGTACCGATGTACCGATCTACTGAGTACTTGGCGCCGATTTGCTTTTAACGTACCAAAGACACATTTCATGCATTCATGCACTTAGTGAGATTGTTCATTCCGTATGATTAAATTGCCAAAAGTTATATTTTTGTTGTTTTGGCTTCTAAAGGGTTCCACTCAAACAAAAAGGAAGTGGTTCAAATTTTCAGACCCCTCCTTCGTTTCTTATTAGGCCGTTTGAGGGCGACATTTTGGCCCAATATATGAATTTTGTGTCTTCCTCCCGACAATAAAACAAATTCCGCCAATTACACTTTTAAGTTGAGAATAATGTGGCATTTTTATTTTCTTTCGGGCTAGACTGTCAAAATAATGACTTGAAATGATAATAAACATTGGAATAAATAGTAAAAAATATACCTTAATTTAGTTTTTTATCAGATATAATACGTCACTTGGACAACAAATGGCGACAAATATATTTTGATAAATTAAAAAAAAAAAACCTCTCAAATATCAACTTTTATTCGTTAAGAATACATGGATAATCAAAGAATGAAGAAAAGTTTAGAACTGTACTACTATTACAAAGAAAGTTTACTAAAATCATGCGTTCTGTTTTGTTACAAAATGGTTCTGCCGCCCATGCACTTATCGCCTGCTTGAAATTCCAAATTAAAAAAAAATATCATAGGGAAGCGGACACTGATTCTTTCCTCAAGATGCTACGACGCCTATGAGGACATCAAGGTCTGGTGATAGACCAGACATTGAGTTCTAACATGAGAAAAAGGACAAGAACTTGGTTTGGAAAAATTGTAACATTTTGAGCGCGTGTATGAGGCGTGCCGCCTCAAAAGCATACTACCCCTTTAGTATTCATGTACTACCTTGAAGAGATGTTTGTAAGTCATTAAGAATTAGTTAAGGAATAAAGAATCCCTTGGTCTAACAAGCAAGTGAACCTTTCCATTGTTGACGATGAAAATAATAATTATCTCCTTGATGGGCAATGTGAGCATCATGTTTTGTATATGATCATTTTCAATTCAAAAGACAGTGGAAGACACAAGAATAGAAACAGAGAATAATGTTTTATCTGAAAATGCCCAATGTGAGGTTAGTTAGGGTTCTTTTTTTTTTTTTTGTAATGCTAAAGCTAAAAGTTTTCTATTATGTAAAAAGAAAATATAACGTATGAATGTAATTCTATATCATTTATAATTTAATTATTATAATTTCATAAACAAACCAAAACAAACAAAGCTAGTTCAGCATGATATACTGTAAGGAAAGGAGCACGCCTTTGAAGTTTTGATGTACATGTCACATAGGCTTCGGAAGATTTTAGGAAGGGTGGGGCTCAATATTTTTACCAAACTATTTTGGGGCGTTGTTTCGAATCCCCCCCCCCCCCACTTATTGACAGTGTCTTGGGAAATGCCATTTTTCCTTCTTTTTTTCTTTCTTTTTTTAAATTCATTTTATATGGTGACTTTCGTGGTCTCTTTTTATGCATGTATGTACATTGTATGTACATTTATTGGCAAGCGCGAGCTATAAAAAAAATGATATATGGCGAACCTATTGCATAGCTTATGACTTATGTGTTAATGTATATTGATAATCGTAAGCACGCGAGCCCGAGCTAAAAACATGAAGTAAAAACGACAAACGATGACTTTATTGGCCTCTTTTGCAATGTATGCATGCATCCATTTTATGTATATTGATATGCAAGCTTTAAAAAAAATCGATTAAATGACCTGCAATGTCACCTGTGCAAACAAATATTGGGATCACGGGCTCAATAGATTGCTGAGCCAAAATCCGAGATAGTAGGGCGGTTCAGACATGTGAGCGCGTAGCGCGAGCAGATAATTCCTAAAAATAGTGACCTTTTAAAACAACTTGGGAGGAGGAGGGCTCAATGATATAAAAGATTCTGCCCCAAACATCGCTGAGCCCAAGCCAAGATAAAGTAGGGAGCCCCCTGGTTCCTATTAAAAAAATTAAAAAAAGATTAACTTAAAGACATTCGGGAACTCAGGGCGAGCTAAAATTTCGTTAATAGAGACATGAAATGAGAGGTTTAAAAAATGGGAAGGGGGGCTCAATGAAAATGAATACCCACCCTATAAACAACGGGGGCGGGGCTTCGAGGCTGCTCTCTAACCGGGATAGTAGTGACCCCTTGGTTCATTAAAAAAAATTATAACTTAAAGGGAATCTAATGTTGTGAGAACATGTGGGAAACTAAGATGAAGAAAACTATTGTCAGCTTTTCTATTATTTTCATGCTATTTGGGAAGAGTATCATGATAAAGAGCTCCACAAGAAAATATTGTGTTCAGGCCCAACCGAGATAGCCGAGGGAGGGGGAGCTCAGCCCCCCTCGGTGGTTTCTATTTTTGATAAGGGCATTGCAAATGCGCAACGCGAGCTGAAATGAGAGAACAATAGAGACGCGAAATGTGAGCTGTATTACCCCTCAATAATTTGGAACCAATCGATTTTAGATGTGGTAGCTTGTCGTTTCCTTGTTTGCCCTTTCTTTTTTCTTTTCTTTTTTTTCTTTTTTTTTTTTGTTGTTGTTATTGTGTTTTTCTTTGATGTTTTGTTCCTTTGTAGTTTTGTTTTGTTTTGATTTTGTTTCCTTAATTTTTTAAGGTTTTATTTCCTCAACATCTGTATGTTAACACTATATACAGTGTCAATACATGGACATGATGGAGGAAATAGTCCTCCATGGTCAAGATATGAACAATGTAATATGATGAGAACATTATACATAACGAGTAGATATAACATTACAACTTGTAAAGATATTGGAGGGCGCGACGGGGGTGGCAAAATCAAAGTGACAAATAAGAATGCGCGATATCACCATGTGAAAAATTGTCAACTTTTGTCTTCTTTCTGTTACATTCATGCATTTAGATTATCCAATAGATGATGTTTGAGAGAATTTTTAAATTAATGTCAAAATATGTTGGCGCCATCTGCTATTAAATTACGATTTCAAGGGATAATTAGGGCTGCTTTTTACAGTAAACAAACTAAATCTAGTTATGTTGATGATGTATGATGTATGTGCCTCAACTATGCCACTGTTATTTACAAAGTGTCTTTTTTTTTTTTAATTCTTCACAAATTTGGCCCCATATGGAAAATTTGATGCAAAGTTTTAAAATGAAATGTCACTCATAATGAACTACTATGACATTTCTGGTCACTTTAGATTAAAAATTGAAAACAAATGATTAGAGGAGGAATACACGAAATTTTCTTATTCGGCCAATATTGGGGTTTGAAAACTTGAACCCCATCAATTTCTGATATCTTGGATCC